>CAJNJA010045630.1:1868-26662 GCA_905231915.1 Symbiodinium necroappetens | reverse complement strand
TCAAAAGTAACCAAGATACCTTAAAAGAGGTAATTGTACCATTTTTGTTGGGGGGGGGGGGGCAGGTCCCGTTTTTAAAGGTACCTTGGAAGTGGAGGCCATGAGGCTCTGGCGGTTCAAGCAACGAGTTCTGCTGGGCCGTGGCTTCTGTCGTTGAGGAACTTCCTGAGGCCTCAAGCTGCAATAAGCTTGCCTGCGTATTCGTACCCTTAAAAGCATTACCTTGAAGCCCGCAGCCCTACTTGGAGATTCATGGGTAGTTATAAATGGGCTTATAAGTAGGGTCTCTTTGTGATAATCCATTGATATTAGGGGACTTGTAGCCCCACTTACAACTACCCATGAACCTCCAAGTACACCCTAAACCTTTCCTAAACTCCAAACTCTAATCTTTGCACCCTCAACCTTTCCTGAAGCCCCCAATCTCTGACGGAGGAACCCGACTAGGAGAGACTGAAGGGGGATCCCGGAGTCGACGGGCCTTTGGCTTAGGGGTTCCTTGGCCAGCCCTACCGGAGGATACAAGGATGTCCCTTGGGTTTCGGATGCAAGGTGCAAGAGTTTGGGGTTCAAGGTTTGGCTCAAGGTTTAGGCTTAGCGTTTCGGGTTAGGGTTTAGGGTTCAGGTTTGGGCCACGAGGGAGAGGAGGAATGGGCTTATGTCACTTGCTATGCACCTGGGTTGCCACAGGGCTCAAAGCTTCACCCGCTGGCTGTATGAATTTTTGAAACCTCATGAACCTGGCCCAATGCCAGCATTTGTCCAAAAAGCCGTAGCTCTGAATCAATGTCATCTCCCCCCAAACGCACGCAATGCAGACAGGACGGTACAAGAGACCTGTTTGACAGCATCTGCGTCAGCCCTGCAATTGTCATGTAGTACACAGAACGACACCTCCAGTAAGCTTGGTGAAATGACGAGTGACACAAGCATAGCCGCAAGAACAAGTTCCCAACAGCTGAATTTCCTTGCGATCGCATCTCCGAGTGCTTCCTCCTTCTGGAAAGCAGGAGCTAGCTGCAGACTGACATCAATGTACACGGGCCTTCATTCTCGTTTGATAAGGGCTTTCTCAATCCTACAAGAAACTTAGACTCGGACCCTATCTAAAGCCTGCTGGGGTTGTCCGTATCGTAGGAGTTCTTGTTGTCGAGGGTGGTGTCCTGACAATCCTCAAGGACATTGTTACTTCGGAGCTGGCATAAGAGTCTCTCCCACTTTGGAGCTCACGGCTTCGTGGGTTTGGACTTAGTCTAGGCCTTGAACCCTAAACCCCAAACTGTTAGGATGCAGGGAGCATCGGAGGCCCAAGAATGTCATCTGAAGGGTCACCACTCGGTGGTTAGACAATGCTGCTTGACGTAGGATGTTACACAGGGGCCAGAGGTTGTCGGCAATGTAGAAAAGAAGCAACTACGGCAAGTGTATGTGTATGTATGTATATATATATATACATATATATATGTGTAAAATGGCACAGACGTGTTGCTTACACGCAAGCGGTGTATGTCATTTTTGTATGCACATACACATACACATATACAAGCGCATGTACACATATATACACACACATGCGTGCACATGTTGTCTTCCGAGAAGCAGGTCGCCTAGCTGGTCAAGGCAGAACACCATTGGTTCCGGCACCTCGTGGGTGCGCATTTTTGTGCCCCCCAACATCTGCGCAGTCTGTAATGGCAGCATGCAGTGTTTGTAGAGCAAGTTCACTCTTCTGGTGCAACCTCAGTTGATCGTCTAGCGCATATGAGAAAATTGATTCGCTGGCTCAGTATGCCTGCATACATACATACAGATGCGCACATACAGTTAGATGCGTATGCACAGGTACACTACATATAGATAAAGGCCATACAGATGCACACATACATGCATGCAAAAGTACATGCTGCATACCTACATGCTTACATACACGCACATACACACGGAAATAAAGACAGACAGACAGACAGACAGACATATTTATATACATGCATGCATACATGCATACTTTAGGTGCAACAGGAAGAATAAGGATAAGAGCAGTGTCAATAGTATTAGAAGCACGAATAATAATTTAAACAAATGTGTAGGTAAATATGCTGTAAAAATCTCTCTATATATTATATATACAGATCAGACAGACAGACAGACAGACAGACAGATAGATCGATAGATTGATTGATTGATTGACTGAGTACAAATATGTTTGTATTGGAACAATAGTAAACCCCCCCTTCCCCCTCGCCCCAACCGCGCCACTGCACATACTCATGTATGTATATATGCACAAGCATATGTATATTTTCTTTCAGTTTTAGCTACATGCACATGTGTGTATATACTGTTGCACATGTAATTATGTATACACTTTCTTCTCTGTTCATCTATTGAGTTATTTGTCTGATCTTATGCACACGCGCAGACATACACATATGCATGTGCATGTGCTAGACATACACATATGCATGTTACACGTCTACGTATACATGTACATATACATGTGTACATTTGTACACGCATAATATAGTGAATGTACATGTATACATATGGACTCCTTGAAGAATTGAACCGAAACCCTACACACCTCTCCCAGCACTCCTCAGCCCCAAGCCCCAAATGCCAGAGACCCTGAATGCCAAAAGCCTGAGGAGCTTGCGCCACCAGGATGCTGCGTTGCTGGAGGGTATCGAGCCTCAGGTCTAGGGTTTAGGGGTTTCGGGGTTTAGGTTTAGGGCTCAGTCAGTGGTCGAGGGCGTCTGATTTGGGGGGGGTTTTGCAGAGGGTTTGTCAGTTATGGGGAGTAGGGTTTCAGGCTGCATGGCTTGCGAGAACGTAGTGATATTATGTATCTCTGCGAAGCCCGGCCATCCACTTCATAACACAACCTTTAATGATTCTCGGTTCTCCCGAAGTTTGACCACCTACAAACCCTGGACACCTACAGCCCCAAACCCTGTAATCCTAAAACCTTCAACCCCGCAGCCCTACTAAAGCCCTAGACCATGGAAGCCCCTGACAGGGTTTGGGCTCGGGGTTCAGATGTGTTGTTGCCCAAGTTCCCAGGGTTCCTTTTAAAGGGTTCTAAGGTATGCCAAGCCCTGGGCTTTGAACCCTGAAGACTTCTAGCAGGGTTCCGCAGCATGCGAGGCCTTAAGGGTGTCCTTCTCTACTTGGAGGTTCATGGGTAGCTATAAATGGGGTTATAAGTAGGGTAACTATAATTATAACCCATATTAGGGGACTTATAACCCCAGTTATAACTGCCCATGAACCTCCAAGTAAGGAGCTCTTTGGCAGACGGAGGATCCTGTTACATCGCAGAAGCCAGGGCGGTTTCGCCGAATCTCTCTAAGTATACCCCTGGTTTGGAAATTTGTATATAACCCTAAACCCTAAACTCTAAACCCTCAACCCTAAACCCTAATCCCTAATAGAAGGAATCCCAATAGAAAAATAAAGGGAACCCCCTGGCAGCGAAGGTGGCCGCGGCTTGGGCTGCTTTGGCCCTCTCGGAGAGCCTGGCGGAGGTGGCTTCGGGTGTAGGTACTATAAGGGGTTAGGAGTTGAGGAGTTTAGAGTCTAGGGCTTAAGGGGTTTAGGATTTGAGGGGTTGTCGTGTGGGGCTAGAGCTTCGGGCTTAGGGTTTAGGTATCTGAACCGAAGATTTTGCATGCAATGCCTTGACGGTTTAGACTCTTGAAACCTAGCGCTCTGGAGTCCCGGAAGGAAGGTTTGTATTTCTGGTAATTACTGCGGCGTTGTTTTCCGGTCTAGAGTCCAGGTTTTGCGAGAAAATGGCTCAGAGTCCCATACGATTTCAGGACCTTTGGATGTGACTCTCTACCCTTTACAGTCTACACCCCTCCCTCCTTTCTCCACTCGAGCAGCTGTGGCATCCTTTCTGCGGCGGGACGAGCCTGGCTTAATGAGCCCTAAGCCCTCTTGCACAAACCCAACCCCTTAACCTTGAGCCCCAGGCCATGGCCTGAATCCCCAGCCCTGACCCCTTAGACCTTAAGCCCCGGTCTCAGCATTACCAGGACGACGGGTTATCTCGGCTTGCGGCGTCCTCCTCCTTCTCCTGATTGTCGGTGTTTGAGCTTTTGAGTGCTGCAATTGCTCAGACCTTCTCTGTTCCAATTTGAGACCTGCTAAACCCCTAAACCCCGCTATGAACCCCCAAATCCCGAATCCCATTGCCCTGAAGCCTACAGGATTGATGAACCTTGAATCTTACATTCCACACCCGGAACTCTTCATGGAGGCGTCTGAATACTAGCATATCGGTATCATTCTCCTTACAAAGCAATCCTGTTTTCGACAAGTACAGCTCCTAAAGCCAATAATACTCATCACCTTGGTGGCTGAGTAGGTCACCTTTGGCCTTTTGGGGTTTATAGAACCCTAACATAACATTGAAAAGGTTACCCTGGTTTGGGCTAGGGTAATGGTCAGCCCCTAAGTCAGATCCTTCAGTAATTGGGCTGTGGCTGCAGATGTTCGCCGTATACAGCAAGACAAAAACGCCTTGAATTTGCAGCCGCTGACTTTGGAATGGCAGTTTGACCCTGTTGACTTTACGTTTCTACAACCGTTTTCGGAGAGTTTGGGGGGGTAGCGGATGTCGGGATTTGCGTGTAGCTTCAAAATCAGGCCCACAACAAATCCGCGGATGCTGCGCCCGGGCCTCACACACCGGGCTTTAGCCCAGAATAGACATCCCTAAAGCGATCTTGGGGTACAAAAGCTCCATCCATGTTTAGAAGGAGAAGGTCATAGTCCAGAAGGCGATACCTACACTGCTCCCTAAACCCTAAACCCCAGACCCTAAACCCTAAACCCTATACTGATAAGGACTCATGAATAGCAGGTCTGATTTGGCAGCACACAACAATCTGTGTTCCTCGGAGCCATATCAGCTGACTGTGTATAGGCCCTTCAGCCTAGACACATCTAACCTGTAAGCCCCATGCCCAATGAAGCAAAGTCTGTAATAGCCACAGCAATCTGAACTGGAGCTCGAATTTTAGGGTTTTGGGGTTTTGGGGTTTAGGGTTTTGGGGTTTTGGGTTTTGGGTTTGCTCAATTGCTTCATCTGCTTAGAGCTGTTTGACTTCGGCGAGCCAGTATGCCAAGGGCCTGATTAAGAGCCTGTGGTTGCGACCGCGTTGGTCTGGACGGCTACAAAGCCCTATGCACAAACGCTTCAACTACAATACCCCAAAATCTAAACCCTAAACCCGGATACTTAAACCCAAAACCCTGAATCCTAAACCCCAAGCCCTGAAACCTACACCCTAAACCCTCCACCCGGCATGAACCCTTAACCCGCCATACCCTGCAAGCCCTAAACAACCTGAACCCCAATTAACTATAACATCCAGAACTAAACACTAAACCCTACTACCCAAAAGGACTCTCGCCGACCAGAATACGAACCTTAAGACTTCAAGTCTCAAGCTCATAAGCTCTGAGTGTCACAGCTGACTCCCTGGCTACTTACAGAAACACTCGTGAACCCCTGGAGAGGGTTTTTGGGGCTTTGGGTCTAGGGCGACTTTCGGGCCGAGTTTTGCCCTTCACGCCTTTCCTGCACTGAAAGCTCCGTTCTCTCTGAACCCTAAACCCTAACCCCTAAACCCTAAAGAAGCCCTAAACCCTAAACCCTAAAAAACAAAAACCTAAAGAAGCCCCGAAGCTCTGCACCTAAAGGCCTTAAGCCCTAGCAAGCAGTGCAGCCCTTGCAGGGCGGATTCGACACAGGACTGGGCTGGGTGGGTTCAGGCCTAGCGGAACAGAGCGGAGAGCGGCCCAACGAGGAGCACATCCTAGATCATCCTTCTTAACGGGGCACCTAGGCGAAAATGCAGGGTAGTTGGTGGTAGAGAATTGCCAGAGCTATTGCTGGTGATGTGTTGCTTACTAGCTTGATTCTGCACCCCGTAAACCCTAAGCCCCTGAATCTCTTATCCATATCCTGAACACCTGAAACCCCAAGACCCGAAAACCCCTAAGCCCTAAGTGCCTAAGCCCTAACGCCATTGACCCTAAACCCTCAAACCCCACAACCCGCCATTTTGGCGAAAGCATTCATTCGGGTCGTTTTAAACAATGGACTCAAGAAGCATCAGCCAGCGATTACTTTTGACTGATCTTGAAGGAGGAGTTGTTTTATTCCAACAGCGAGCTGTATCACCGAGGGCTGACTGGTTGCGGTGCACCCATATATTTAGGGGTCGATGCATTTGATGTTCGTGACGGACCTGTGCACGACCTACTTCAAGAAGCCCCGAGACCTAGCGGTGCTTCATGGCCTGCACGCCATGAGTTCTCGTGGTGGGACAATAGCCCCAACATGCATGTTTACACATGCTGCAATAAAGGCACCTTGGCTGAAATTCCCATCTTCATGCATGCTGATGACTCACTGGTGGCGCTGCTGTCATCATGTGTAAGGTTGTACTGACCAACATCAACTGGTCGGCCGTTTTCGGGCACCCTCAATGTAAGCATTGTGGACCATCAACTGTTACCACCACAAGCATTTGATCGATCTGGGTCTCGTCGGCATCCGCATTCTACATCGACCAACCCAAACAGAACCAACGTTCTGGTTCGTGCAACAAAGCGGGGTGAGTTGCGATACAACGTTATCACGGTTTAGGGTAGGGTTTTGGTTTTAGAGTTATTTATTTCCTCCAGGGTTTGGGGAGCTCAGTACACGCGAGTGTCCTCGAGTGAAAGCAGCCGCCTAACGGATGCATGCCTCTGACGAGTAGTTAGTTCGTCGTTGGTACGCACCTAACTAAGGAGTTGTTATCGAGTGTCGTCATTTAAAGGTCTTTCGAAGCTGTTACATGTTCTATGTCGATTCTATGTCCTTTATGTATTCCAAAGCCTAAAGTTCTCACCTGTCTGCAACTGGCTTGAAAGAAACTGGCAGGGGGTCGTGAAGACTCTTAAAAACCACTCATTTTAACCGCGACTGCCGCGATCCTTATAGCCGCTTCAACCTATGTAACTACCCAAAGGCTCCATAGTAGTTCCTCTTTGTGGCTTATATTTAGAACCCTATAAGGAAATCCCAAAAAGGAACTACTAAGGGGCCTATGTAACTAGTCTCCCCATCGGTAGCTTTGACTCTCCCATATGTCCCTAAACCCTAAACCCTAATCCCTAAACCCTAATCCCTAAACCCTAAACCCTAAAGATTGGCTCTGCGAAGGAGATCGTAAAGCTGCGTCGGAAGCTGCATGACGCAGAGATGAGTCGACGGGTGCAGGAGGCATAAAAAGCCGTGCCATGTAATATAGGGGCTTAAATAATTACCTATACTATTTTGGGGGGTTCCTTATTATAATGATAGTATAATATATCCCAAAACCCTATTCTGCTTATTAAGGTCCCTATGTTAGGTGTGGGTCTGTGGTTTTGTCCTCGCAAGGCCCTACCTAATATACGCCTAATTATATATACTGCTTCATACCCATAAACCCCTGTTCCTGTTATTAAGGTCCCCATATCATACGGTGTGTTTTTTGAGATTGGCGTGTGGATTTATATTTGTGGTTTTAGGGTTTGAGGGCAAATGAGTTTGCCGCGTTTTGGGGTTGTGCGGCTTTAGGGTTATGTGGGTTTAGGGTTATGAGGGCTATGAGGGTTTACGGTTCTGAGGGCTTGGGGTTTAGGGATATGAGGGTCTATAGGGTTTAGGGGTTTAGGGTTATGAGGGTTTAGGGTCTAGTGTTATGAGGGTTTTCGGGATATTCTACAGCACGGTTGTAGAAGACATGTTGCGCATTTGACTTTTGGGATGTAGGCGTAGGGGCTCGTGCCATGAGCTGCCAGCATTGAGGAAGCTGGGCCTTGGAGGTGTTGTTGATGATTTTGTTCTGAATGGGCCTTTTGGTTGCAGATTTAAGGTTTTGAAGGATTCAGGGATTTGGGGAAGAAGGTTTATGTAGGATTCACGTCCGCAGAATTACAGCAGCAACTTCGGATACTTGATTTGAGTGCTGAGTTCTCAGGATTAAACTGCAGAGCCTTTGGCTGAAAGGGCTGGCGGCTTCGTTCAGGGCTTGGAGCTTTGGGGCGCAGGTAACGGGTGCTTGCGGTTAGAGTTACTTGAAGCCCCCCAAAACCTACCGTCCTATGGCTCCTAAGTATCATTTCCTTGCTGCAACTAGTTGAAAAAAAAGGTAGGTGATTATGAGCTTCAGGTAGGGCTCGGTCTGGGATTTACGGACGTGCGAGGCCGGCGTGTCTCGGCAGTTCTCTAAAGTAGCGTCCAGTTTGGGTGTTTTTCTTTATTCATTTGTGTTTATCAGGGTGCCGTTCTATATCGGGGACCCAAAAAGGGACCCCAATGTAGAGAGCTACCCAAGTCGCCAGCGATTAACGTAGGGACCTCAAGGACTACCAACGTGATTTCTTATAGTTCCTCCGCATAGTTAAGCCAGACTACCTTAAGCTACCATAACTTACTTTTTTGTAGGTTCTTATGATAAACCCTAATATAAAATTTATAGGGACCCTACAAAAAAGTAGGTTTTGGTAGTTGAAGGTAGGGTTTAGGGTTAAACCAGAATAGACCCCAAAGGCCCTAACTATTGCCGCCCCTATAGGTCCTCTCCGCATGATAGAAGGAAGACCGAAGCTCCTGAAACCCGAGGGGCCAAAATCCTAAAGACCGAGTCGTGAACCCTAAACCTTAAAGGAAAACCCTAAACCCTAAACCCTACTCCCAATCATGAAACCTTATAAATCCTAAAGGAAACCCCAAACCCTAAACCCTAGTCCCAATTATGAAACCCTAAATCCCAAAGGAAACCCCAAACCAGAAAAAACCCCTAAACCCTAGTCTGAACCCCCAAAATCCTAAAGGAAACCCCAAACCCTACACCCTAAATCTTAAGGGCTTGTTTTAGGGCTTTTGTGGGGGGTTTAAAGGGTTTTGAAAGGGCTATTAAAGGAACCCCAAACCCTAAAAACAAAAAAACACTAAATCCTGCTCCCAAGTATGACTGGTGCAGGCTGCTGCCCTTGAAGCCATCGCCAATGTGTAAGATGCTCAGCACTGATGTTTAGGGTTTAGGGTTGCACCTGCTCCAGCTGTTCTTGGCTGGGGGAGGGGAAGGGGTCTCACCTTTCAAACATACGGTTCCGACGTTCAAGGTCGTCTCAACATTTCTCGGTTCAGAAACAGCAAGCCCAAAGTCCTAACGGAATTTCAGGTATCAGCTACCGCACTCTGACCCCTAAGTGCCGAAGGAGTTGGGGTAGACTCCTGTCCTGGATCGTCTAGAGTCAAGGTGTGCAACCTTCTAACTCCGGTCCAGGGTTTAAGGTTTACCTGAGCCCTGTAAAGGCCTACCTTTTTGTCAGGTTCCTTATTGCGACGTCTGTCCCTGACAGAGCAGGGTATTGTGGTTTGGGGAGTTAGGATTTAGTGTTTGGGGCGTGGCAGCCAAGGTCCACACAAATGCAGCTCCGGCAGCAGGCAGCCAATGATTTGGCGGCGACGAGGTCGTGTGCATAGATTTGACGGTTAGAAGGTTCGGGATGTACGGGTGCGTCAGAGGTGATTATGCACGCATTCCTTCAGTTGTTCTGGCATGGCTTTACAACAGGTCACAGGTTCTGTTCTGTTGTCCCTTTGATTTGCCAGGAGAGTCTGTTTGGTGATAGACTAGAGAGCATGTTGTGGGCATGCTGTTTCCGTGACCTTCAACGCTTGAGCCCTGAAACCTTGCCCTAAACCCTACACACCCTGACAACAAAGTTGGGCACGCTGTCTCTAATCGTCTTGGGCAGTGTTTTAGTTGTTGTTGTCCACCGTTTGGGCACTATATCTAGGCATTTTCAGGGTGGGTAGTTACCGTTATAGGAGCCTGATAGAAGGTATATACCTTATAGAAGCCTTATATATATATATATACCCTAAACTCCCCACCTGTAGTTTCCTTTAAAAATAGAGCTGCTATAGGCCATAGTGTCTTTTGGGATCTCCAAAAAAGCATGTTTGGTGATCTCTCATGAGAAGAGTAGGGTCTGCATTGTGATCCCTCCTGAGTGCAGGTGGAGAAGGAGCAGGAAACAGAAGCTTCCCTAAACCCTAAACCCATAAACCCTAAACCCCTATAAACCCTAAAGCCCTAAACCCTTGAACCCTTAAACCCTTAGACCCTAAACGCAAAACCCTAAAAACAGAATGATGCGGCAAAAGCCCGAAGCCGAAGCTTTCAACCCGATCTCTTGTTTTAATTCCCCAACGTGTGGTTTAGCCAGGTACACCGCGTAATGGTTTTGCAACCTAAAGCTTCGTTCCCACAGGGCCCGGCTCGCGAGCCTCTTCGAGGTTGCTTGGCACGGCTTGGGGCTTCCTTTATAGGATTGGGGTTAGGAATTAGGGCTGGGGCTTCAGGTGTTTAGGGTTTAGGGCTAGGGCTTCAGATTTTTTTGGGTTTACGGCTGGCGCTTCAGGTGTTTTAGGCTTTAGCGGTTTTAGGGTTTCAGGGTGTGTAGGGGTTTCTGGGTTCAGGGCATCTGGGGATGGAGGGTTGCGGGTTGGGAATTCGGCCTTTGGGGTTTCGGAGCTGGTGATCAGGGTTGCGTGCTTAAAGAAGGGTCCTGTTTGGGCTTCAGACTGTTCAGGAAGGTTGGGCGGTACGTGGGGTGGGAAACCCTAAACCCTAAACCCGGGAGGTGCTGGAAGAGGAGAGTCTTGTGATTGTTTCAGACGGTAGGGTCTGGAGCAAAGAGCTTCTGGTGTTTAGGTTTAGGGTGTAGGGGTTTAGGGTTTAGGGGTTTAGGGTGTAGGGTTGAGCGTTTAGGGGTTTAGGGTGTAGGGGTTTAGGGTTTAGGGTTTGGCAGCGTTCCTCGTTTAAGGTTTGGCCGCTTGAGTCTTGACATGAGGCCTGCAGAGAAAGTTTCGGAGGGGTTTGCTGCAGACGAACCTGAGATATGGTCCGTTCTTGATGTTTAGCTTCCACGACTTTGCAGAACGTGTTTTACAATGACGGATGTTGGACTGCAGATTCATACACCCTGCAGAGCAAGAGCCGCAAACCCCCCAAACCCCCAGCTCCTCATGCATAAACGTGGCACTTGTTGGGTTTTTGCTTCGTTGCCAAGCAGCTGACCTGATCCTTCGGGATACAACAACAACTCCCAACACTCCAAGGCCAACTTAGCTTCCCACAGCTCTTGGGGTTTAGGGTTCAGGGGCTCTGCCCTAGCAGCAACCACTGCGCCTGAAGCCTCTTGAGCCCGAAACCCCGAAACCTCACGGCTGAAGCGCGAATCCAAGACACCTACCTTGAACCCCAGATTCTAAGACCCTTAGCACCAAAACTCCTAAACCCGGGTTTACGGATGTTCACCGGTAGGGGCTTAGGGTTGAGGGTTTCGTGCTCCGGTATATTTACGCCCCAAAGGAGCCCTTCGTCTTAGACCTTTAAACCCTAAATCTAGGACATTTTCAGGTGGGTAGTTACCGTTCTACGAGCCCTATAGAAGGTCTACATACCTTATAGCAGCCTTATAGAAGCCCTATGTACCCTAAACTCTCCACCTGTAGTTTTCTTTGACTAAATCCTTCTTGGAAAGCGCCCTCCGATTCATCCAAAGCTCAGGAACTCAAGAGCGAGAAGCGGGTGGTGCAGGCGCCTGCACCCCCATAACCCTAAAGCCCTAAGCCACAATTTCTACGCCCTAAACCCTCAACCCTAAACCCTATACGAAGCCTGAGGCTGCAAAGTTTCGGCTTCCGGTTTGGACGTTGGTTCAACACTGCTTCGGAAGAGCTTGGCTTGCGGGGAATGTCCTAAACCCCCTGATTCTAATGGGGGGGGAGTATCCTGAAACCCCCCAAATCTACATGGGGAGTTCTCTAAAACAGGGTCCCTCTTTTAGGTCCCCAATAGAGTACGGCACAATTCTTAAAAAGGACCTGAAAAGGGACCCTAGAAAAAAAGAGAACTACCCACATTCAGCCGTTGAGAAGAGGTGCGGGGATGCCAGGCACCTGGATTTTGGGAGAGCCGCAGCGATCCCCCCAACCAAAGCCCGAGTAGAGGGGTGTGGCCACGGTTTAGGGTTTAGGGTTTAATGTTTTTTAGGGCTCCTTCGGCGATACTTCGAATCCGAAGCCTGCAATGAGCCGCCGTTGGTTTGAGATACCGGCTTTCTGGACAGATTACATCTATGCTCGGACACACCAAAACTGCAGATCCCGTATGGGGGTTTAGAGGTTGGGGGTTGAGGGTTTAAGCTTGGGGGCCTCAGAGTCTTAGAGGTTTAATGAAGTTTATGGTTAATGTAGGGGCCTTAATAATTAGAATAGGGTTTTGGGGGTTCCTTATTATAAGTATAGGATAATGGGCCCCAAAACCCTATTCTAATTATGAAGACCCCTATATTATTATTAGGCTCTCGGATTTGGGATGGGCGCACCCGGAGCCCCAAAACTCTTGAGCAGCAACATGGGGCTTTCCGAAAAGTAGGGTACCTTATTTTGGGGTCCTTATAATAAGGATACTACTTAGTCGGGGTACTATATTAGGGTACCTTATTTTGGGGGTCCTTATAATAAGGATACTACTTATTTGGGGTACTATTTTGGGGTCCTTATAATAAGGATACTACTTATTTGGGGTACTATCTTAGGGTCCCCTATGTTCGGGAACCCCCCGCAAATGCCCAAAGCCAAGGCTGCACTTTTAACCCTGAGAGCTTCTGCTCGTAGTAGCCTTATACAAGTTGACCCAAACCCGGAGCCCTAAACTCAAAACCCTAGAAACCGACCCTTAAAGCCTGAACCCTAAACTCAAAACCCTGTAAACCCTAAAGCTAGCCGCTGAAACCCCGAATCCTAACCCATAAATATGGGTAGTTCTCTAAATTAGGGTCCCTTTTTGGATCCCCAATATAGTACGGCACCCTTTTAAAAAAGACCCCCAAAACGGACCCTAATTTAGAAAACTCCCCATATACCCTACCCTAAACTCTAAACCCTAAAACCCTAAAACCCTAAACCCTGAAACCCTAAACCCTAAAACTCTAAACCCTAAACCCTACCCGTATCGTCACCGCAAAAACGGCAGCGGAGGACCTCCGAGCCTCCCTCCAGGGCGAGGGCAACGGACCAGTCACTGCGAGGACCTTGAGCACAGGGCGTCTTTATGGATTTAGGGTTTAGGGTTTGTAGGGTTTAGGGTTTTAGGGTTCAGGGTTTTAGGGTTTAGGGCGTGTTTATGGATGTGTTTTATATCTCTCTATAGGTATGCAAGTGTCTAATGGCCATGTGTAGTTATGTACAAGTACATATAGCTGTTTATAAACATGTGTATCGTCATATATGTGTATGTACATCTACAGGTGTGCATATTATATACGTGTATATACATACATATATACACATATGTTAATGAGACCACTGTATCCATAGACCTATCAATCAGGGCCGCACGGATGGGGGGGGGGGGGTAAGAGTTTGACAGAGGATCGGCTGACCCCTAGTCCTGGGTTCGCAGAAGGGGGGGAGCCTATATTCGGTACTATAGCCTTACTGTAGTATACTCTTATTATGATTAGATTAGAACTTTATCAAAATTATCCTTATAAGTGTATTTTGGTATATTATACGTTATTTATATTATTCTGATTATGCTATCATTGTATGTTAACTATAGCATTAATCATAGTTATATTGTAGTAGGTTTATACTTTAATTATACTCGACTATATTATGCTATACTAGATTATACTTTATTTTTACTTGCATTGCTAAGAGTATTATGTGACTATATGATACTACTTTATATTATACTCTGCTGCGCTAGAGTAGTTTATACCATATACAACATAGTGTATACGATGTACGATGTGCTATATGCTATATACGATATACTGTATATTATATCCTATATACTATGTACTATATGCTGTATACTATGTACCACGTACTATGTACTATGTACTTTATACTGTATACTATAGTCTATATATTCACTATATACTATACTTTAGTATATTACAATAGGTATCATCAAACTGCGCACAATGAAACTTTAGTTAGTAGTTAGTGTCATGCCAACACTCCGAACTCCGAACACACTAACCCACAAGTCATGTGGCCACTAAGCAGCGTGATGCCCCAGCCCAGGCCTTTTTCAAGCCAGAGCACAATGCCTAACCACATGTTGAGAGCCAGCGGCAGTTGTGAAAAAAACTGGGGCTTCTTGGAGCCAGTTCTTGGTCGTGAGCTTTATCAACAACAGCGTCATGTGCTGCGCAAAAAGCATGCGCGCCAGTATATTGATCCTCAGCCACACTCATTCTGTCACCCAAGCCCAGGCCTCAAACGATACCCATGTCGCATCCAGCTATCTCACTTTCTCAGCCGGTACACAAGACTGCCACGATTCCTTTTTGCGCCCTGGGAGTGGACGCCATGTTGGACTTAGATTCCGACGAGGAGAAATCGGCCCAGGTCTGGCGGGCCTTTAAACTGGCCGGTGCTGCAGTTCTAACTGCTGCTGCTGATCGGCATCGTGTTTGCTGTGGCCTGGGCTTGGGGTCCGAAAAGCCGCGGAGGCGCCGAGTACGTTCAACACCGCGCGCGTTCTGTGTTCGTTTGCGAATCCCCGCAAGAAGAGATCTCGTTCTGCAGATCAAGAAGGGCCTAAGAAGGGCGCGATGCTTGCATGCATCAACTCAGGCCAACACGGCGGTATGTAAGCGTTGACCGGCAACAGGCACCCATTCCAATAATTTTTTGGGGGGCAGATCTAAGTGCCACGAACTTCTGCGAACCCACGGAAAGGTTCGGCCCGGAAGACGAAGTCATGAAGAGCAGATGCTTTGAGAAGGTTACACATACACACATACATACGTATACATACAGATATATATATATATATACATGTAAACAAATAGTACACACATTATTTCTTTGAATGTGGTGTGTCGTTGTTTTAACGGTGTCTTCTTGGCCTAAAAGCTTCGCGTTGTCCGCCTCGACCCTGTCGCAGGTGAAGACGGGGCAAGCTACGGGAAGTTAGCGTTGTTTTTGGAAGAGTGCTCCCACCAAGCTTGCTGTCTTCGGTCAGATCTTCTGGTGGAAGCAATTGTGTGTGTTTTTCGGGTAGGGGCCTAAATGCGGGTCACTCGACGGGGAATACGGGAAAGAAAAACACGGAACTTCGGAGCCCTTCGGCCCGGGCCGAGGCGAAATCTGTTTGTCTGTCTGTCTGTCTGTCTGTCGGTTTGTTTGTTTGTTCGTGTTTGTTGTTTCGTTCAGGCGGGCGGGCTCTCGGATTTTTCAGATGATTGTCAGAATCGTGTAGTGATGAGAGCCCCGAAACAGCCTTAGCCTTCTATGCCTAAAGCTGGCCCAAATTTTCTACATTTCCCTACAGTGGGCCCTGAAGGGGTCGAAAGTCCCTATAGTACCCCACAGTCCTTGCACGCTCTTTGGTTTAGGACCCGGACAAAGTACTGCTGTTGATGGGCATGATTCTGTCGTTTTAAACGAAGTACGGTACGCTTAGGAAGCAAGTGCAATCCTGGGCAGATTGTGTTGATGGATGGTGCAACATTTTGTCCATGAGCCCTTGACCTTGGAAGACTCCTACAAATCCAGACGGGACCTGTGACAACCAACCCGAAACGCTGTTGCAGGATCCACTGCAACACATGATTTCGTGAAGCTTTAAACGGGGGAACTCAGGTGTGGCTCGTCTCCTCGCATTGGCAGCACAATCCTCAGAATGCACAGCCGACATTGCGTTGTTGAGTAAGTCTACTTTATGGGGTTTCGGGAAGGATGGGTTTTGTCCTGTGGTTTTCGGGTTTGCGGTTTTCTGAAGGAAGTTGAAGTTCAAATGTATGTTGAACCGCGCGGTGTGCTTGTGTCATCCCCTCTAACTTAGAGTTTTGGTCTATGCTGGCTGATGACTGCAGTAAATTTCAAAAACGTGCACCGACATGTTAGGCTTGAAAGCATTGAGCGTCAGCAGGGTTTGCTGGGAGTTCGCGTCCTAGCAGACGGTGAGCAGTTGGAGTGTTCGGAAAAGTCTTTCCTCTATGGTGATCCGGAGGCGTTCCGACAGAGTCCCACAGGGGATCTGTCAGAGTAGGCACGGTATTTAGGGGTTCTAAGTATACACTGAGCAGTACTCCCAATTATGGCATTTTACGACCCAAAATTGAAAACAGAAATACCATGGCTCATGGTCCTTCAAGCTCACTGAGGCTCACCATAGCCATCCTTGCAGCACTTGTGGGTGTCTTTGGCGTGTCGCAGCCACAGTCGGAGCACAGGGCGATTTCAGGCCTAAGGTTTAGGACTTACGGCTTGGCGTTCACGGTGGAGTGTTTAAGTATTTTGGTTTGGGGTGCAGATTTTGGTAGGTCCAGGACTTAGTGGGTTTAGGGTTTAGGTTTTAGGGGGGATTTATGTATACTTTGCCGGCTTTCCCTGCAGCGAAGTTGCGAGCTGGACAAGAGGTTGGCTCACTCTCCTGAGGAAGCGCCAATATCTGATCAGCATGCTGACACTGACTCGGTGCGTCACCATCACGCCCTGCGCCGATTGTTTGCAAGACGCAGAGGGCCAGCCGTTTCGTTTAAATGTCTTGCATAGCATTAGAGTAATGCACCCCTTCTTAATCCTTTTTGCATGTGCACAGGTGAGTGTCCTAAGCACCTTTGCCCTTGGGTCACGGTGCAGGAAGGGGCCGAAGAAGGCAGCCTTGAAGCTTCCAGACAGGGATCTGCGGCTGCTTCGATATCCTCTTCGAGCTGTGCCCTCCAGCTGTGGCAGTGATCCTTGGGTGAGATGTAGGACCCTGATTAAGAAACCCTGGGCCTTTATTAGGGGTTCTGAATAGGAACCCTAATATTTTGGGGTTATAGGGCCAGGGTTTCTTAATCAGGTTCCTACATTAGGGTTTCGTAGGGTTCGGGGGGAATGGGGGCCTTCCAGGCGAATCCCACATCACTGGCTCCATCCTTCAAGCACTAATCCCTAAACCCTAGGCTCCGAGCCTGGAATCCCCTAACCCCTAATCCTCTGAACAGAAACCCCAGACCCCCAACCCTCAACCCTCACAACCCCCGCTGAAACCCTAAGCCCCCCAGTCTCCACAGCCGTTTTTGTAAAGCCTACTAGGTTCCCTAGTAGTACCCTGTTGCCCTTTTTCTTTCTGGGTTCCCTTATTTAAACTAAAGAGTAGGAAAAAGGGGACCCTTATTATTAAGGGGCCACTGGGGAACCTAGCCTAAAGTCCCTAAACCCTCAACTCCCCTCTTCCTTGAAGCTCGGAGCCCGATCCTTTGCCCTGCCTCGACCCTGTAGCTATTTAGGGTTTCGGGGTTTAGGGGTTTAGGGTTTAGAGCTTGGGGTTTAGGGGTTTAGGGGTCTAGGTCTTTCTCTATATAAGGGACTCCCCCGAAGACGGAGGATCCTCTTAGTTACAATTCAGAAACCCCAGGGTGGTTTAAGCCATTCGCCCTAAACCCCGAAGCTTATCAGCCCGAAACTCCCCAAACTGTAAGGTCACAGACCCCCAAAACCCGAACCCTTTTCCCCCTAAGCCCTAAACCCCAAACCCCCAACCTGCAGCTGAACCCCAAAATCCCCAAACCTTTGAGGTGCTGTAGACCCCCCGACGCCCCCCACCTAACCGCTAAACCCCAAACCCCAAAACCTGAAACCTGGACCCACCGCCCCGGTGAAACCCTCGACCTGAGACACGTGAACCTGAAAAAAACTGCCATGCCTCAAACCCTGCATCTAAAACCTCAAGCCTAAACTTTAAGATTAAGGCTATTTTGTGGGGGTTTTAGGCTTAGGCTTTCTGCGGTTGTTTAGACTCCTATAAGCCCTAGACATTTCGACTTTTATAGGCCCTAAGCCCGAAACCCTGAACCTCAAACCCCCGAGGTTCCGACCCCATGGGTTCTGAACCTTAGATATTAAAGACCCTATAACTTCGTGGCTGGGTAGGTAACCTTTCACCCTTTTGAATTTTGGGGGCTTATATATAAACCCTAAACCCTAAACCGTAACTTATAGAATCCTGCCATCGCTTGCTGGGGTTAGCCTTTTTGTTTGTGGGGGCTCGGGTATCTCGGCCCCTAAGTTAGACCCTGAGCTGGCAAGGTCCTGCTCTGAAGGGAAACGAGCCCACATACACAGCAACGGGGCTCCAAGGTTCAGAGGTTTGGGGATTGATTTTTTGAGGGCTTGAAGCAAAAACCTTAACCCTAAACCCTGCACCCTAAACCCTCAACCCTCAACCCTAAGCCCTAAACCCTAAACAAACATGCTTTTCTTGTACCTCAAAAACTCCCGAAAGCTCCTATTAGAGAAAAGAGCCTCGACAAAGAACGCTGAAAAATAGACAGACATCGGAGCTTGAAACGAGGCTTACATCAAAGCCTTGCCTCTTGTTTCCATGGTTTCAGGTCGGATCGTTCTAGGCTGTCTGTTTGTCTGTGACAGCCTGGAGACACAAGCAATCGAAAACCCAAAACCCTAAACCCTAAACCCAAAACCCTAAACCCTAAACCCTAAACCCTTCTATAGCTATAGGGCTTAGGACTGCAGGGTTTCAGGGTTTCGGGTCTCGACCCCGCAACGCCGGCGTCTCCGGTGCCAAGGGTGGGCCCAGATGCACTGGTCATTGCGCTGCATTCGGCCGAGCTGTCATGCTTTGCGTGAAGGCTAGATGGTGTAGTTTGTTTTAGTTTTTAGGGTTTGGTGCCCAGGGTTTAGGGTTTTGGTATTGTAGGGTTTGGGGTTTTTTGTAGTCAGGGTTTAAAGTCGCAGATGCCATGCCAGTTTTGCCGGGGTTGCCTTGCCAAAACTGAATCGTCGGAAAGGGGATGCCATCGAGGGGATACAAGGGAACCCGGGAGGGTCTTCGGATCAACTTGATGTAGGAATACTGGCCAAGATTCTTTTAGGGCTCCTTGTTATGCTTAGTATAAAATACCCCACGACCTTCTTCTAATCACCAAGGCCCCGACCTTAGCGGCTTTGGCTGGGGAGTCAGCTTCGGGCCTGCCGCCCGGGCTAAAGAACGGGAACCCTTGAAAAGGAACGAAAGAAAGCTTCTGGCAATCTGTGGAGGGCCTTCACGCCTAAACCCCAAACCCTCACCCCTAAACCCTAATGCAGGGACCTAAATCATAACCAATACTATTTTGGGGGCTCCTTATTATAAATATAGTATAATGGACCCCAAAACCCTATTCTAATTATTAAGGTCACTGCATTACTTCCTAAAGCTGTTGAGCTATCGACTTTTTCCAACACCAAACTGCCAGCCCAAAGCCCCAACCACTGGGTTTCGGGCTTAAGGCGTAAGCCCTATGTGTGCCCCAAACCCTAAAGCCTAAGTCCTAAACCCCAAACCCAACAGCCTAAGTCCTAAACCCGAAAGCCTAAGCCCTAAACCCTGAAGCCTAAGTCCTAAACCTTAAAGCCTAAGCCCTAAAGCCTAAACCCTAAGTCCTAAACCCCAAACCCTAAGTCCTAAATCCTAAAGCCTAAGTCCTAGTTTGTTTCGATGGCCAGGGTTTTGGCTCAGTACTGACGGGTCTCCTGGTGTCCGGCAGCCTCGCACTCAGCGTGCTACAGGCTCAAAACTTGCGGGTTGAGGCTTTGGGTTTAGAGTTTGAGGACTTAAACCCTAAACCCTAAACCCTAAACGTTTAGGGTGCAGGGTCTGGTGTGGTATAGGATTTAGGGTTCCTTTGAGTTTCATCCTTGGGGGTTCATGTCACCCTGCCATATTCAATGCATTCACCTCTCCTGGGCTGGGCTAGGGGAACCCAGCCAGCAAGTTCGTTGTTGCTAACCTGCTTCTCAGCACTTGGAGAAAGATGAGGTACAGATTAATGATTACTGTTTTATGCGAGAGCAACGCAACTGTCAGGTTCAGGACAGACCGCCGTTCCAGCGGGTGGTGCCTTGGTTGGTCCAGCCGCCACTCACGCTCTACCAGACGTACAAAGCAGACCACTCTCCTGCTGCCGAGATGTGCAAGCAGTTCGCGCCGGGTCTGGAGCGCAGCTTCGTGACGCACGATGGCTGCAGTGCCGACGTAGCCAAGTTGGGCGGGAAGTGGCTGTTGGAGAAGTACCACAGCTTCAGCAAAGGCGCACATCGCTGTGGCTGTGACATGTGGCGATACATCCGGCTGGACCAATGCGGCGGCAATTAACTCGACATAAAAATGTCCCTGGCTCGCCCGTGGGAGGATTCCCTTCGCCGCATTCTCGCAGATGGCGACAGCCAGCGCGATGTGCTCAGACATGCCAGATGGCAGGGAGCTTTGCTCAGCCCGGGCCGCGGGCTGGCCACGACTCCTTATCTGATTATGAGCATCGGCTTTCGGCAGGACCATATATATCAAGGGAACATCTGGCATGCCAGCCCGTCGCACCCGCTTCTGACCAAGGCCCTGCTGCTTTTCCTTGGTAAGATGCACACCTAAACCCTGAGCCCTAAACCCTAAAGCCCTAAAACCTAAACCCTGAGCCCTAAACCCTAAAGCCCTAAAACCTAAACCCTGAGCCCTAAAGCCCTAAAGCCTAAACCCTAAAGCCCTAAACCCTAAAGTAAGACTTTTAAGGCTCGAGCCTCAGGTTTCCTCAGGGACTGTCATGGAGGCATTTGTGTTTCTGTAGTTCTGCGGGTTTAGGGTTTAGGGTTTAGGATTTCGGGTTTAGGGTTTAGGATTTAGAAGGGTTTAGGGTTTGGGGTTCAGGAGTTTTAGGGCGTGAAAGTCGCTATGGGTGTTGTTCGGATGCAATTGCTTGTGCTAACCGTGTGGGTCTTTGGTTGCGCAGCCATGACCCCAAACTCGCCTTCCCAATGCATCAACATTTGGGTAGTTCTCTAAACTGGGGTGCCGCTTAGGGCCCTTTTTGCAAGGGTGCCGTACTTGTTTTTGGGCCCAGGAAGCGACCCTGATTTAGAGAACTACCCATTGGATTCTGAGGCTTCGACTTCGTCAGCTCTTACTTCTTTGGGAAAGGCAACGAGCGCAAGGGCTAGCCTGGTCTTACATAGGGCGGCGGGGGGTTCCGGTAAGGGTTCTGTAGGGAAACGTTAGGTCCGTTAAGTTTGAGAGGGGAGGGGCATGCACGAATAATTCTGAATAGTAGTACTGCTGTTGATTAGGGTTCCCGACTGGAGTTCCAGCAGAATCTGTTGCATACCCAACAAACTCAGTCTAATGATTGCGACTGCAGGCCCTAGCGCCCCAGAGGAGCAAGGCAATCTCGACTCCGAAGTACGAATGCCGAGCCGAGAGAACACCGAGAGGTGTGTGCGCTAATCAGATTTGTACGTACCCTGTCTGGGACCACGGTACCTACAGCCAGTCGATTTTGACCGAGACCACCTGCTACATCCTTCTTGCGAAGATGTTGATTTGAGTTTGGTTTTGCTCATGGTCTCTAGGTGGAGAGGAGCCGTCGTTCTCACTCAACCTTGAATACTAATCAGCCGGAACTAAGTTTTAGCAAAGTAGCCCCTAAACCTCCAACACTACACCCTAAAAACCGAACATCCCAACACCCTGAATACCCCAAACCCTAAATCGGTCTTTTGGGGCGAGCATCTGGTAGAGCGCCGTGCAGAAGAAATTCCAAGCCCCAAACCCCATGTGAGAGTCCTGCAACACAACCTTCTACAACCCTGTGAAGCGCCATAAACCCCCGATCAAGAAAGCCGAAGCACGTCACAAGTGTGCGGGTCCCTGGCTAGGCATGAGCTGGTTGGATGCCAGCTGCGCGTTGCTCGCTGGCCGCGGCAGTCGCGTGCTTGGTGGCACCACTGTGAATTTTGGCATTCAGGCTAGTGTGTGGACGTGGAGTGTTTGAAGTCTTGGGGTTTTGGGCTAGGTTGGGTCTAGGCCTAGGATTTGGGATCTAGGCGCATCAGCTGAAGGCTGTGTAGCAAGGCAAAGCCTCTTCATGTGCTGTCGCCCTTGATGGGTAGTTTTTTAAATCAGGGCCCCTTTCAGTCCCTAACATAGCACGGCACCCTTTTAAGAAAGGACCCTAAAAGGGACCCTACTTTAGAGAACTACCCAATCAGAACCCTTCTAGAAACCCTTATAGACACCTTATACAAACCCTTCATAGATCCTAAACCCTAAACCCTAAACCCCTAAACCCCTAAACCCCTAAACCCTAAACCCCTAAACCCCTAAACCCTTTAAAGGGACCCTAACTTTAGATGATGGTTCTGTGGAGATCGTGGGCTCCCGGCTGCGGGCAACCTTCGGGAAGCTCCTGTTGAGTTTAGGACTTCAGGATGGGTGGTAGGTTTAGGGTTTAGGGGTTTAGGGGTTTAGGGTTTAGGACTTCAGGATGGGTTTTTGGGTTTAGGGGTTCAGGGGTTTAGGGGTTTAGGGTTTAGGGGTTTAGGGGTTTAGGGTTTAGGGGTTTAGGGGTTTAGGGTTTTGAGTTTAGGACTTCAAGATGGGTAGTAGTGCTATGCCCGAGCCAGCAGGAACTAGTCGTAGCACTGGGATTCGGATGTACCAGGTAGAGAGGGCATTGGCTGTAAATGAGAAAGACTTTGAAAGAGAGAAAGCGAGAGAGACAGAGAGAGAGACAGCGAGAAGGAGAGACAGAGAGAGAGAGAGGTAGGTAGGTAGATGGAAGTTCTACACCCCCAAACCTAAAACCCAGAAACCCTGAGAACGAGCGAGAGAGAGAGAGAGCCAACACAAAAAAAGAAAAGTACGCGAAAGTCACCCTAAACCCTAAAACCCCTAAAAACTGAGAGAGAGAGAGAGAGAGAGCGAAAAAATAAAAAGAAGCAAGGAATTCCAGCACCGGCCGCCAAGGTTTGTTTGCATACGTGATTTGGCTCGTGGTGACATGTGCCTCGGTATTCCAGCTTTCACGGTTCCGCATATGTTCAACCCCCATATATACCCGGCCAGCCTTTTTCAGTAACTAGTAGGTAGGTAGCCAGGTAGCTGTTAGCCGTCTAACCGTTGTGGGGTACTATTAGACTATAATCCCTACAAAAATTCCGAAAGGTTAACCTAGAGCTCCCCTTTAGGAGATTGGGCACGAGAGTTTTTGTTTTAGGGCTGCAGATCGAGTGCCTTAGGGCAGGGTTTTGGATGGACCTTATGCTGCCAGAACATGCGCCGCAACTGGCCGCAGTGGACGCTTCGTGGCTTTAAAGCACTGAAGATGTGTAGGGATGCAGGGCTCCAAGGCGCTCCTCGCAGGGGGGTTTACCTTCTTGGGCCCATAAGGCTCCAGGCTGAAGCCCTTTCCTGGGCCTTAGGGTTTTGGGGGGTTTCTTCTTTATAGTTATAGTAGAATCTACACCCCCCCCCCCCCCCCCCNNTTCTAATTATTGAGGCCCCTACAGTGTTTGTATCTCTCTAGCTTACCTGCAGAAGGCGGAACTCTTCGGGCTGCGTCTCGTCGCGTCTAGTCACCAGCATCCTACCCCATCCCGTTTTTAATAGTAACATAGATAGCAATACTTCCAGTACTAGTGTACTAGCAATAGCAAGAGATAGTAATAGTAGCGGCAATAAAAATAGTAATAGCAATGGTTATTTATTGTATTAGTTCAAGGAACAGTAATAAGTTTATCCCGTCCAGTTGTATTCTACGTCGACTCTGACCTCATCTCAGTTGCCTAGCCGAGGCCGCCTGGTTTGACCTAGGGAGCCGTCTAACACCCACGAGCCTTGTGCTATAGTCTTCCGCTGAGCATTCCAGTTGGCTCGGTCCTTTTCCTTAGTCGGTTTAGGGTTTTAGGGTTTAGCGCTTAGGTGTCGTCTTCTGCAGGATATCTTGTGGTCAGCTGCCTTCATTCGAATGAGGGCCACTGAAAACTTTGTCAACTTGGCCGTAACTTGTGCACTGCATGAGCAAAGCAAAGAAAGGTTTGGGGAAAACCCTGAGCCGGATGTTTGGAATTGGATGTTGGAATAGACCATATTCCTCCTCTTTTAGGCTCCTACAGATACAGAGGTGAGGAAGACCCCAATACCCGAAACCATCCTAAACCCTAACCCCCCCGCCCTCCCCCAGCTCTACCAAAGATGTTTGACCGGCCAGGTGCCAGTCTCATCCGTATCGACCTCAGGGATTTCATGAGAGGCTTAGCTTAGGGTTTCTGTGCCGGGTTCCTTTTCCCCAAGTAGCCTAGTAGGGGTTTGGGGTTTAGGGTTGGGGCTGAACGTCCCCAATTGGACCCGGCTATTCGGATAATTTGTTGGACCTTCGGGAACTCTGTACATGGCAGCTCTGCTACAGTTGCCCGACTAACCAAGGTAGCACGTAGCAAGCTCAAACGGGCATCTCGTAAGCGTCTCATCATGGCACAGCACTCTGAAACACAAAAAAATGCTGCGCACTCTCAAGAGCTATTCCCTCAATGCCAAGCCCCTAAACCGCCCAACCCTGATTACAAGAGCCAGCCCCTAAACCAGCATAGCAAGTGTTTTTCTAAATCATCCCAGGCTGACCGCGCCCCCCCTCCCCCCCCACCTCCACCCCACCCCCCAGCAAAAGGAGGCATTCACTACGACAATAAGCCCCAGAAGCCCATAAGACCCTAAACCCTATAAAGCCTAAGCCGTGATCCCGAGGACTCCCTAAACCCGAAGACATGCTAGCACCCCAAAGCCAAAAGCCTAAAACCCTGAACCGCAAAGAGGAAGCAAGAGACCGAGGCTGGAGATCCAACATCCCCCTCATCCTCTTCGCCAAGGCTGGGTTTAGGGTTTAGGGTTCCT
>CAJNJA010045619.1:0-26664 GCA_905231915.1 Symbiodinium necroappetens | reverse complement strand
CCCTACTCCTCACAAGTATGCTTGCCACATGCACGCTGGGCAGTGGCCGCTTGCTTCTAGGCTCCCCATCTGTGACAGCGGGCCGATCTTGCCACCGACCCACCCTACCTACCTACCTACCTACCTACCTACCTACCTACCTACCTACCTAGCTACCTACCTACTGCCCGGGTGGTCGGCCGCCGTTGCTTTGCAAAATGATCACGCAGATGCTCGCGAGTTTTGGCAGTAAGTTGGACTTACTTAGTCAACGTATTCTCGAAGCTGGCCATGAAAGAGAGGCTATCGGCTATGGTAATGCCGACCAGCAATGATCCCAAAAAATGTGAGCCTTAGGGCGATGTTTTACCCGACAGCCATGCTGAACGAAGTTACAGGTCTTTTGCCCGTGAGTCTTGGTTTCTCCAGCATTCACACCTATCGACCTAGCCCCGGAAACATCCCAGGTTGCCGAATTTCGCGTTGCCCAGAGATTGGCCCCAGCATTCACGAACATGTGCAGCTTGGCTTGCTTGGCTTGCACATGCAAGTGCCATGTCTGTGTTGATGCTGCGCTGAACCTGTATTGTATGGAGCAGCGCTCATCATTCGTCGCTGTGTGTTGCTGCCGAGCTGCTGAGCGATCTTTTCGCAAAAGCCTTCAGGCACGGACTGCGACGTGGAGCTTTTCTTAGTCCTTCCCAGGCCGGGATCATGAGCATCCTTCGCAGTTCAAGAAGGTAGGGCTTGGGATATGAGGAGCTTTTAAGGAGCCTGCTTTCGAAAGGGCGATAGTGCTTCGACGTCGTTCCGAGTTCGGGCCTTCCCTGTCTTCTCGAATCTGGCAGGGAGGCCGCTAGCCTCGCTAGAGTCTAGCCACGAGAGCTAGCGACCATAAAGAAGCCTGTGCAATGCATGGATATGCATGGTGAACATCGGAGACTTCTTATCATGCCAGGATGGTCATTCTGTGCTGCTTGGAGAAGCCGGGCGAACCACGTGCAGGCAGCGCGGTGGGTCCGACAGCAGGTCTCGCCTGGGACCTTACCGCAGCCTCACCTTTGCTCAACTTATAGGTCGATTGTGTGTGCGTGTGCCTACGCAAGCGGGACTTGTATGATCGTGCTCAGCATCTAGAAAATGAGATGTCTAAGCTTCGGGGTCACCTCGACATGTCCGGCATGTTCTGATTGTGGGAAGGACTCTTGAGGAGTTTGCTGTCACGGCCTCGACATCTAGAGTGCTTGTTCTGCCTCGTTGCCAGTAGCGGATTCCATCAGAATTGCCTTGCCCTTGGGTTTGTAAGGCCACACCGCTTCCCAGAGTCGGCTGCGAAAGGCTGGGCCCTGGAGAACGCATCGAGTTTGAACTCTCTGCTATCGTCTCAGAGAGTGGGAGGCTTGGAGGTGGACCCCGAGATGGGACTTTTGCTCACGCAGTTTAGCCAGGCAGGTCGTCTTTTCTCGTGAAGGGCCGTGAAGTCGCTGAAGTTTTTTGTGATCGGAAAACTGGGTATCGCACCTGCTGGAGAAGCGCCCAAGTCTCTTCGGCTTGCGAGCTGTTAGGCTCTCAGCAGACCAAGATAAGCCGGGGACACAAACCAAAGCACACGAAGTCCGCCCCCTTACAAATACCTAGAGCCCTCAGAACAGAACAACTATAAAGAGAGACACCATCGACATGGCGTCGAGCTTCCGAGACGTGATCGAGCAGCTTACCCAGTTGAGCAGCGAAGCTCGGCTCTGGAGTGGGGGAATTTACAGCTTCCTCTCTGGGTCGCAGGACGCAGGCATGGCAGCTCAACACACGAGGCTAGGCCCCGGCCAGGCATAGCAGTGCCAACGGGGTGGCTGTGGAACTGGAAAACGCAAGGTGCAAACACAGAGATCGGAATGCAGGATTTCGGATCTGAATGTCCATGTGGTCGAGCCATGTTCACTCAGGAGTTTGAGCGGCAAGCTGCAAAGCTTCAGCAGCTGTCACTGGAGAATGAGCAGCTGAGAGATGCTTGGCTTGAAGAATTGTGAGACGGCCAGCCTCGAGTGAAGATTTCATGCAGTGCGTGTGCTTCCAGCTGCTGAGAGTCTTGGCCAATTTCGGGCAAAGGAGATTGCACAAGTGCACGCAGACGCCGGAGACAGGACAGGCTCCAAATTTCGAGCGGAGCCTGGTGATGCTGCTGGTCAGAATCTGGCGGATTTGGGATCCACATTCCTGGGAGCGGCAGGAGAGCCGGAATCAGCAGAACAGAAGCGCACTTGCCAATTGCCATGTATCATGTCACGGCGCACGACGGCATAAGGTTCGACGCCCAGCCAACGCAACTTGACTCGACTACGTTGAGAGTGCTTACGGTGGTAAGCGTAACGCCCCCGAGGTGCCTCCGACAAAGCGTGCTGCCACCGATCATTCTTTAGAGGACGCTGGTTGCGATCAGGTGGCTTGGCAGCGGGCTTTGAAATTTGTGGCATGCTTGAGGGTGTGTTGCCTCTGTGCAATAGTGGCACCATCTAAAGTTGCACACGCGCTCCGCACGCCGGACATGGAGCCGCAACAAGAGCACGACGGTACACTCGCCTCGCTTCGCAAGGTGCGAAGGGATATCTCCGGGCTGCGCCTGGCTGCATCCAGCCATATGCCCCCGCCTCCTGCAGCCTGACTTGGAAATTGGTGCTTCGTCCCTGGTCTCATTTTCTGATGTGGCCAGTCTCGTGAGTTCACAGACACGCTTCTAGAAGGCGACTTGATCACGAACATCCAAGACAGTCTCCAAAAAACAACATGGAGTCGTGGAGTCCAAAGTGCTGTTTACATCGACATTTGGTTGCGTTCCGATCCCGTTGGTTCGTGAAGGAGAGGGACGCCGGCTATCTTGGAACAACAGATGTTGTCTTTTCGCTGGTGTCTGCTGTCAACTTGTCTCGGCTGCTTGCGCATCTTCACCGAGGCGGCAAATGTGGAATTGTGTGTTCTTTCTGCGCTCGTGTTTGAAAATCTTGAAAATATTAGTGGCAGATACCATCTGAGGGAGGCACTGACATTCGCTGACCCTCATAGGTGTCAACCGTACTTTCAATGTCAGTCACGATGCCTTAGCCAGAACTTCGCCAAACAGAATGATGACAATCATGAGAGCCAGCAACATTTCAATCTCCCGCTCTGTTTTCACATGGTTCTGTTTGTCAGTACTTCGGTGCAGGAAGGTGCGAACGGCCAGCACTTGCTGAGGCCGAGGAACCAAGCTCTTTGAAAAAGTCTGACCCCTCGACTTCCGTCAACAGCAGCAGCAGTTTCGCAGAGGCCGGATCCATCTTTCTCGCGTCATGGGCGTGTTCCCCCGTGTTAGCTGCCGGACCAAGACAAGAATCTCGCTTTCAAACTTGCCAGAGCATCTCAGCAGGTGCAAGAGCTGAGCAAACTGTACACGCAGTCCTGGGAAACTTCTGGCCGGCAGCTTCAAACATCAAAGTCGAGAGCCTGGGCGTCTTGTCTGTATACACTAACTTGTGCAGCCAACCAAAGGATGCTGTGGCTGACGATTCATGAAAATGAGGTTGGGAGATCGCAGGTGTCGAAGTTGGTCAAGGAGGAGAAGATAGGGTTCATGACGCTTGGAATGAGAGCCAGGCGCTGCTCAAGGCTTGGACGCCGTCAAAGCGCCCTGAGTCTTGGCTGCCAAGGATCATGCGCGCAGGGAAGACCAAGGAGTTCTCTCAGGGGAAGCCGTGGCAACTTGGATAGCTCCATTCGCTGAGGCATCAGTCGAGTCCATAAGTGACAGGTTAAAGGCAGATGAGTGATCAACACAAGCACCGTCGTAAGGATCATGAAATGTGCATCAGGATGTTTCCTCAGGTACGTCATCAATCCCGAAAGCAACTGGTTTGGCACGGGGTGGCAGTGTATTACCTGCGCAGCATTGATCTTCGTGGCGCTCGTCACCCCACTTCAGATTGGCTTCTTCCAGGTACACGAGACATGTGTTTGTAGTTTAGTAGTGCTAGAAGCGTCTGCTGCGGCGTTCTGGAAGTCTCACAGGTCCAATGGGACTTCTCGCTGGTGTTTAGTATTCTGGTGGCCGCCTGCCTGTTCTAGACAGGTTTTGTCGTTGTGTGGGTGGACATGAGTGGAAACTAAAGAGGGGTGTTCTTCTCCTGACAAGGACACCGTCTTCCTGATCGACTCCATACTTCAGTTCTTCACGTCTTACCGGCGGTTGACTGCTCGCGGCATGCAGTGGGAAGTCCGTCTCCACAAGAACCTCGGGCGGTTTCAGAGTAGACCCATGTAGACGCGATTAAGCCCAAAGCGTAGGAGCAGAAAGCATGGAGAGATATAGAGACGGCTCGAATGTCGGGTGCAGATTGGGCGGTCTAATCAGTCGGAGAGAAGTTGGGATTGGAATGAAAGTTGCTTGTACCCTTCCAGCCTCAAAAGAAATTATAGGAGAATGGTGTGACATGAAATATCTCAACCACGGCATCTGCCATGATTACGCGCGATGCTGCAAGCAACTGCACACTTGGCATAGCTGCATGCCAGTAGGCGCAAGGGGTCCAGTGGATTACGAAGGCCACATCGGAAACCTCATTCGCACACATGTTGGAGTTTTCACGCAGAACCCCTGCGTTTCTTGCTTGAGGCCTTGACGGACCGCGCACTCTGTGACTCGCTGCAGCTGAGGATAGCACTCAATTACTTGAAGACGTGGTTCGTACTTGATGTGATAACCCTTGTTCCCTTCGACATTCTCGGCCTCTCGTCTGCGTTCAGCAAATTCCGCTGTCCTTTGCAGTCAGTCCGGAACACTGAATAGGGTTGCTCGGACCAGACCGGGCGACCTAGTCTGCCGTGCGTGGTAGAGCCAGCGACAGTTTGGCAGAAAGAAGCAGTGATAAGAAGCAGAAAGCTTGCGCACAGTGGGGGGCGGACCTCAGTGATGATCTGCGTGGTAGCCGTCGCTGCAGTAGCAACCTTACTAGGAAACCTTCAGTGACCAGGTTTGACCATGGGCAATGAGGGCGTCGCGTCCTGGAAATCCATCCGCGCTCTGCGAGTGCTCCGCTTGCTGAAGCTCTTCCGGCTATTGAAGACGTCCAGGCACCGTGCCGCTTCATGCCGCTTCCAGAGAGACTCGTAGGTCGTGGAGTCTAGGATAGAGTTTGACGCAGGGTGAACAGAGGCTTTGGGATCTCGGGTTTAGGGTTTACAGGATAGGACTTACCCGGGTTTCAGGCCTATAGTTAAATTAAGAGGGAGTGTATACAGTTACCGTATGTAGAGCATTTCCAACTTCCTATGTGCATCTTGGAAGCCCTTCCTTTATCAGGATCATGCACCGCTTCGAGATTCCCTACTCTATACCCTACCAGAGACTTGGCAGAAAGCTTGCTGCAGACGTGCCGAAAAATGTGCCAAAACATGTGCCTGGAGAAACCGGCAACTTAGGCACATCGCGCTTTTCCGATTCCTTGTGATTCTGCTCCTCATGGTCCACTGGCAATCCTGCGTTTGGGCCATGACGCTGCAGCTGGCTTCCTTGGCTGAGCCAGGGGCTGTTGTTTGCTGTAGTCTGTAGTCATTATAATCATTATTAGTTATTACTACTACAATTATTAACATTATTATCATAACAATTACCACTATTATTGGTCTCAGCTTCTATCAGTAGAAGGTTAGAGGGTCTCAGCTTCTATCAGCTCAGCCCGTGGCACCTCCCGGCAAGGTGCCCAACTCGTCTGTGGTTGTTTCTAGGGCTTTCTGCAGCTACACTGGCTTGCTGAGAGTGCATGGAAAGTGTCGCTCAGGTTGATGGAGACCAGCCGCAATGGCTGGATGACATCGAGGCCACGGATCTGCTTTTCGGAGCTGATCGGGACTCAGCCCTCACCACGTACATCGCATCCTTCTATTTCTGCTCATACACCATGACTTCCGTCGGCTATGGCGATCTGGGTCCCAAAAATATTGTGGAACGCCTGATCTGCATCTTCATGGTGATGTCGTCTGGCCTTTGCTGGGCATACGTCTTGGGCGAGGTGTGTGCAATCGTGGCGGACTTTAACGCAGAGAGCCAGATCTTCCGGAAGAAGATGCACCATCTGAACAGGACACCTGCTCATGCCAGAGGGCTTGGGTTTCTTTCGGTGTGCGCAAGTTTTTGGACCCCCCTCTCCACCGGAAAGACACAAAAGCCTGGGGGTGGGGGAAAATACTCGCAGGTCTTGTTCCCACCTACAGCGGGAGAGTGCCCGAACAACCCCCCGCGCGACCCCGGCACAAGGTGCACAGGAACGCCTTCGTAGACAGAGAGAGAGAGAGTAAGTACGGCGTGCAAGCAAGCAAGCAAGAGTAAGTACTGCGGAACAGTGTGGCCTTGTAATGCCTTATAATGAGAAATAGTCGGTCCTATTCCTACTTGTCTCAAGATGGGAGGACCCACGCGGCAAGGCGATCCGAACACACAGACCCAGGCACACGGGGCGCAAAGACCCTCACAGCGGCGGTAAGGTCAGTAAGGTTTTTCGCTTGCAGTGGGCGTGGGAGAGACGCCTTGATTACAACTCGGGCGCCTAACCTGATTATCCCCACCTGCCCCAAACACAAGGCCCACTACAAATGGAAAGCGGGGCCGGAGTACCTGGCACAGAGATTCAGGTTGAGAAAACCAGAAGAGCCTGCATAAAGTTAAAGGAAGTAGGGGGTTAGGGGTCCCTCAATGACTCAAGGATAATCGCAGGAAGGAGGGGGCAGAGAAAGCCTTGGTGAAGGAGTGAGGTCCTTTTTTCCCGGGCACACACACCTTAGCGCACAGGGCAAAAATTATTCGTTGAGGAAGTAACGGTCTTGCTTTGGGGCGGCAGCTGCTGGTACCGGCTTCCAGGGTGGTGAAACGATGTCGTGCAAGGGATTCCCACTCAGATCTGCGGCCGTCCTGGAAAAGATCCGAGGGTTTGGGGTTTGGAGCTTGGCATGTGGGGGGTGATACCTTTATATACTCGTAGCATGCAGTGCTGTTCTGGGGACTAGATGACTCTGCCATTGTAAAGCTAGAAAACTACAATCCTAGTTCTTGAAATCGTAGGGAGGCCAGCGGCCAGCACGGCTTGCAAAGCCAGAAATGCCAGAGTAATCAATAGCTTCTCAATGCTTGACAATCTCGAAATTCTAGGAGCTTTCCTGTTTCGCTAGGATTTCTACGGTGACAAAGCTAGAAAAGCTCGAATACTAGCTTGTCTAGACTGTTTAAGATTTGCAGCAATGCAGAAAGAGAAACAGCCACGCAACAGAGAGAGGGAGGCAGAACAAACGCTCCGATGTGTCCAAGAGACGAAGAGGAGAGCCCAACACAGGTGAGAAAAGGAGAGGCTTGGAGCCCGTGCCAAGCCGAGGCCGCTCCCGAGGCTCTTAAGAAAAAGGAGGCTTAAAATCTTAAAACACGCTCTTCTCTGCTTGGCGCTCTCGGGCTGCTTGAGGATGATGGCCGATCAGGAGCTGCCTTTTGAGATGCGAAGTCGCTTGCGCAGCTTCTTCCTCTCCAACAGGTTTCTGATGCAGCATCTGCTTCTCGGACTGAGAAAGGCTCAGCCCCAGGGGGCAGTCGGCCGCAGAGCAAAACCGCTTGCTTCGAGGCATCAGCAAGAGCTCCTGGGACAGCTTAGCCCGCAGCTGCAGTCGGAGGCGAGGTGAGATCACTCGGACAGACTCGGACACAGACCGGATCCGGCTTTGCGTTTTGCCGCCAGGTCTGCACGGCGCTGCACTTAACATGGATTGCCAAAGTCCACTTCTTTGCTCAGTTCATGCGGCTTGTGGATGCGCTGGACACTCGACGTGCGATCTGAAACACACCCTGTTCCCTTCCCTTCCGTCAGATGCGCAAAATTCGTCGAATTCACGAATTTTGCCAGGAAATGCGTGGAGTTCACACGGCTCCTTATCGAGCCTGCGTCGCCGACATCTCTCGTCAGCTTGAACTGCAAGCCTTTGCTCAGAAGCTTGGCGTGGAGCCGTTCACGAGACTAAAGTGGGTCACGGTCCGTTCACCCGTGACCGCCCTGTCGTGCCCCCAGGCAAGAAAGCTTCGACAATGTGCAGGTGCTCTACATCCTCTCCAAAGGAGTCCGCCGTTGTCTGCGTGCACTCGTAGCAGTTGATCTAGTTAAACAAACGGCTTCTTGAAAAGCTCAGCCACGAGAGGACTGGTTGCTTTGAACAGCCATGTTCAGAAAGATGGTGCTGTATGGGGCGAAGACTTCGTCCTCTCAGACACGAGTTTGATACGACCGGTTGCAGGCTCCTTTGTCGAAAAATCTCGAGCCTGGCAGGGAACTTCATGAGGTCTCATCACTATTCGTCACTTTTGGCATCGTTTTGGCCCCTGGAAGGCTATGCTCTAACGTACATCGAGGTGCTCTACCTCACGCGGGAACGGCCACTCTGGAGTCAGCAAGCAAAGAACTTTTGCAGGTGCTTGTTTTTCTAATTCGGGCAGAGCCTGTGAAGGAGGGTTTCCTGTCATCGGAGTGGTTTGCTGGCGTTTGCCCCTATCAACGGCAGTAGAATCCGCACAACAGGGTCTCGAAATCAGCTCAGCACAGGTTCATGGGAGTCATTGAGCGACGAAAGCGCACCTGCCCTCAACTTGGATACATTGTCAGGCAGGATCGGATGGGGCCGCGAGCATGCCACGTTGCATCAACCCGCCGAGCAGATACGGAGGTTTCAAGTACCAGCGGACAGCTGGCGCATTCATGCAGCCCCACAAACACAACAGATCAGAATGGATCGAAATTGAGGGATGCAGGGGCCATGGCAGGATATGTCCAGGGGTTCAGCAGGAGTCAGGGCCACCTAAGCCTTAAGCTGCATCTCAACACAGATAGCTGTTGCAGGCGCTACTGTGTGCGAGTGGCCGTGTTCCGTGGGGTTATCGCAGAAGCTCGACGACGCGTGCGACGTCAAGCCACTTGGTAGTCGTCAATTCGAGTTCCGGAGGGGGGGGGGTCGGGGAAGGCAGCAACAGCAATAGCACGTGCGATACATATCGATTGTCCTGTTGCACATATGTATGTTTCTGTGTGAGTGCCGATGAAGCCTTATGTGTCAAGTGAACCGCTGGCCAAAGAGAACTTGTGCCGGTAAGGCCCATTGCGAGCACAGCAGCTCAGGTGAGGAAGGAACTGGCAGAGGCAAGTGCCGGAAAGCTGACGAGCAGTCCTCCGCAGTCGTCGAAGCCTGAGATGTCTCAGTCACTTCTTCGAGGTTTAAATAGCAAAGGAGCTTGGCTCGTGAGCAATTCAGAGAGCTTGGGATTTGAGTTTCGTGCATGATGCAAGAGTTTTGCTCCTGGGTCGGCGAGCAGCCAGATGCCACCTCTCTACGACCGTCGAACACGAGAACTATCGTCACACCGTTTTGGGCCGAGCACCGTCTTGTTGATTTCTTGGTGCCCTACGTGGACTCTGCATGCCGAAAAAGTCTAAATCATTCCGAAATCTTCACTGTCTCCTGGCAGATGAGGGTTTCACATTCTTCTATGTTCGTCTGGAGCGATGGTCCGAAGCGTAAACTTGTTTTTCTGGGCCTGAGAGTTCGTTCTGTGATACTGCAGTCGGGAAGCACATATGGTAGATTTGGGGCAGAGTTCCTTCCCCAGACAGTCCTGAAAAAGGCGATGACACGTTCCGAATATTTCCGAATCCAGTTTCGATTCTGATTTGCGTTTCTTTGGCGAATTTGTCATAAGATGTATCTATTTCCTCTCAAAAGATGTTCGATTTATCATATATATTTTTGTTAATTTCCTTGTAGATTTGTTTTAACATTGTTTTTGGAGTTATTTTCTTACATTCGTTGTTTTGTCAAATTTTAGCGTGTTCAACTTTCCTGCTTTTTGCTCCGTTTTCCTAATTTGTTACTTTCACTGAATTCTCTATTTGTTACCAATTTCAATTTTTCTTCATGTGTCGGCAGTAATCTTTGCTTCTTCTAGAATCTGGAAGCCTCTCTGATAGGTTTCTGAAATCCACCAGCCTTGCGGCACGGTATGCTTAAAGGCTTCCGGTTCGAGTCTTGGACCTTGCGGCTTCGGTTTTGTCATTTGGTTGTGAAGCCCCCGGAGAGATACCTTTTGGTGGGTGGCCTTCTGCTGATCTCGCTGGATGTGTGTTTGATGATCTGCTGGTGTTCTCTGGATGGCTTCCTGGCGCTTCATCTCCTGGTGATCTTTGTGGTGGTCTCCTGGTGCTGTCCCGGTGCTCTCCTGCTGCTCTCCTGGTGGTCTCTTGGTGGTCTGCTGGCAATCTGGTGGCCTCTTGCTGGTCTCTTGCTGGTCTCCTGCTGGTGTCTTGGTGGTCTCCTGGTAGTCTCCTGGTGGTCCTGTTCTCGTTGTGGTCTCCTTGGTGGCCTCTTGGCGGTCTCCTTCTGAAGGCCCCTGTGTTGCCGAACACAGTTGGAGTACATCTTTCGTACACGGAAGCTTTCCGAAAAGTGGCGTAACTACTGGAAGCACACAGATGGCAACTTGTTGTGACTTGCAATTTCCTAAGCATAGCGAACCACCGGCCCGGCGGTCGTGACTTGTTGGTCTTAGGGGCCTGCTTAAGGTGAGGTCTTTCACAAGTTGGGGATCTCCGCTGGCATAATCTTATTCGTGCTCACGTTGTTTTATCAGTTCAATTTGTCTGTCGCACCCTATTCTCATCTTCCTCCTGTGTGTCAGGGCTTTCCGGCCCAACTTCGATTTTTTTTGGTCTCGTTGGCTTTTCCGTAAAACCTGATTGTGCAGCTGCAGAATGTTGAAGCTTAGCTCGCTACGGTGGACACAACCTCTGCATCTCAAGGACCTAAACCAGCCCAGCAGCAGCATCATGGGCAGTCCCAGAACGTCTTCAAGCATCAACAGACAGCAACGCTTCTCAATGGCCAGAGCAGATTTAATGGAACGGGTCCCATGGAGTACCCTGCGCTATAGTCTGTTACTTGTTGGCCCCTAGGAGGCGTTGGGTGGTCCTGGTGTCTCTGGGCAAGGCCCAAGCCCAATTCAACAGACCGTTGCCAGCTCCCAGGCCAGACAGTGCCATGAAGGAGGCGTTGCTGCCAGGCAGCGTGCCCGAGACTGAAGTCTAGCAGAATCTAGCCGCATCTGGCCAGCCTTCCCCTGGGAAATTTTAAGCGTTTGCGCTGCTATGGCCTGGCTCACCATGCGACAGCGCTACGGCTTTCTTAACAACAGTCGGAGGTCTAAGTTGGACTAGGGTCGGAGACAAGTGCTTGAGCTTTACTTTGCCACCTTTAGGTCGATATGATAAGAAGGAGAAAGATTCCAGCCCGACAGCATTATGCATAATGCGTTGATGCTCGTCGTGCTCGTAGAAGTGCCTCCAGCAGCACCATAACCCCGGCGGCTGATGGAAATCCACAATATGGCCATACTGCATTCCTTGCTGCATCAGCCGCCAGGGCGTTCGTTTTGACGCTCACAACTCACGGCACTGGCACGGAGTGACCGTAGGTCGCGATCGGCCAAGCAGGCCTTTAGTGGCGCCTGCCCGATGCCCGACCCTGAGCTGAAAGTCCTTCGCTCATCCGACCTGGTCGGAAGCCAGCGTTTTTCCTCTCGGGTTTCAGTGGAGCAATCTCTCCGGCGACCTGAGAAAGACTGGCGTCAACTGATGTGAAGGCAAGTGCTGACATCCTAGGTGAAGATTTTGCTCTCCCGCCCCAGTCGTCGAACAGATGTGGGGTCCAGTTTGGCGCAGCAGAGCGCGTGGTAGCATGATTTTTGTTAAACATTCTCAAGATTTATGTGCATTTTACCTCGTCGTGCAGAGGACGTTGAGCGCAAGTCTCTGTCCCTGCATGTGGCTTGGTCACGGTCCTCTAGTCGTGGCTTGCAGCCACGGCCACAAGGACCCATCGGCAAGACTGAAAAAGCTGCACCCGAACGGCTGGGGCTTGAGGGCTCGATTCTTGCTGAAGATTTCCTTGGATCCGTGTTTCCAAATATCGAGGTGCTGTCCTTACTGGTTGGTGCCGGCGATTCGGCTCCCCAGGCCACATTGGTGCGAAGAGCCCCGCCCTCGGCAGAAGCGCAGGACAGCTCTGACCGTCGACCACAGAGTCATATAGAGGCTGTCACAGGGGCGGCGGGAGGAGAGGAAGCGGCCAACTCAGCGCCGCAAGATCTTGGCTGAGACTTGACCTTCAGCGTCTGTCAAGCCGCTCCAGCCTGGTGGAAGGTGCGACACCTTCCCCCAGCAGTCCAGGAGCGTGTGGAGGTTCGAAGCTCGCAGCCAGTGCAGTCAAAAGAAGGAACCTGCAGGGAGCAGCGCCCTCGCATACTGAGGCTCTGATGCGCGAGGTCGAGCGCTGGAGCCTCGAGCTGCAGCGCCACAACGCTGAGGAGCCTGCCTTGCTGTCGCGAGCATCTGCGATTGAGTTTTGGTAACTTAGGTTCCTCGCTTTGTTCACTTGATGCTTTTCTAGTGAAGGACTGGAACCAATGCAGCTCTGTCCTGGTGAGGGCCTCAGCTCCAGCAGACGGAGTGACCTGGCAGAGTGCAGAACGGCAATGTCCGCAAGAGCCTCGCTGAGTAGGCAGTGCCCGTCTTGATTTGTCTGAGTCTAGTTGTTTGGCGCTGCAGCTGAGGTTCAATGTTTAAATGGGAACTCCCAGAAGCAGCACCTATTGCCCTCTGGCAAATTTCAGGCTCGGCTGTCCGCTTGAAAGTGTGAGTTGGTGGATATTCCTTTCGGACCATGGTCCAATGGTTCGGGCCGAGTTGTTCCCCGATTTCGGAAGTTCCGGAAATTTCATGAAAAAGCCAGGCCATGGCAAGCACTCCCAGGTAAGATTGCACTGGGAAGCTGTGTACTGTACTCAAGCAAATCCGTGAGGTGTGATCCAGAGTCCTGCAATGTGCAAGGCACTCAGCGATAGGAAGAGCCGTCATGCTTTGCCCACAAGTCAGGAGGTTTCCATGAGACTTGCTTAGGTCAGCGATTTGGGGTCCTTGCCACATTCAAGTGGATGGCCATGAATGGCCGTACTGTGCATGACCTGCCCCACACTCCCCGGAGCTAACGAGGAGTCCAAGTAGGGTCAGCGGACACCCCTCACCACCACTGGAGCGGAAGCGGCCCATTGGCCCTTATGTGGCCCCATGCCTGGTTGGCACGACGGTTTCCCTGTTAGTTCCTCGGGGGTGTGGAAGATTTGACTTGCTCTAGACGATTTTGATCAGACTGTCACTTGCAACGCATGTGGTGTTGAAGAACACACGTGGAGACTGAGTTCCCCGTCCAACAAGACAGCGAGGTGCTAGACCAGCCGGTCTTACTTGTAAAGGTGCAAGCTTCAAGGTTTGAAAAGCTTCCTCAAGCCACTTTGCATTTCTTTCAGGCTGGATTCTGGATCTCAGTCAGATAACAGGCTGATGCCATGGAGTGCTGCAAACCTCTGCCAACCGGCTTTGCACTGTTATATAAGGGGTAAATCGAATGTTTTAGAGATCTATAGTGTCTCCAGGCTCCATGCCTGCAGGGACTCTGGCCAAGAGGTTCGTCAGAGACACTCTGTGAGGAAACTGGTGGCAGCAGCGGATTTGTACAGCTGAGCTGGGAGTCCCTATGATCATCCCATCTGCTTGTCGGCTGAATCCTGGTTTTGCCTCCGAGCACTCAAAAAGAGTTTTCCAGCCCGCAGACATGAGAGTGCTGAAGCCCCGGCCATCCCTTACAAGCGCCCGCGCTCTATTGCACTGCCTAGACCTATAGCCATGCCGCAATAAATTCCGACTTCTCCCCAATGGAAATACGTGTCACTTGTGTACAGGTTTGTGTTGGTGCTGGAAGGAGTGTGTGATGAAGACTTAGGCCTGTCGGTTTTTATGCCAAGATCTCGGGGCCGAGATGAGTCTGTGCTCGGCTGAATGCACACGGTGGCTCTTACTCTTCTCGCACGATGCTTGAGCGTTCCTCAGGGAAGCGACGGTCAAAGAGCTTTATGGAGTGGGGTACTTCTCACTTATTCGTGGGTTGGGGTGTTGAGTCCTGCAGTGCCGAGGTTTTTACACCAATTCGTCGGCTTTGACCGTAGCACCAGCGGACCCGCAAAATCTGCAGGGGATCGAACGGCCCACATGTGTGGCCCTGCATGCACACGGAGACCGCGATGCACCAGGGCCCGGGTGGGGGTAGCGCAGAAGTGGAGAATACAGTCACGGCCTCACATTGCATCCATACTTACTTCACGAGCCGATCATCTTTGCCACAACATGGCGTGCGGATCCCCAGTCCGCGAGTCGATCAATTGGCTGGCTGAGGGGCTGTTAGTTGCCGCTGGTCTGGCATGGGATAAGGGGGAATACCAGAACACCAGAGTTACTCCATAGATATGGCTGCTTCTGTCGCTCAAAGTGATAATGCGAAGAGTGCTCATTGGAGTTGGAGCCTCCTCCAGGCGCTTTTTTCGAGACGAAAGCACCTCAGCCGGCTAACTGAAAAAAGGATCACTTCACCACTCACTGAAGCGGTGGGGCTCGTGGTCTGAAAAGAGCCAAGGTTAACTTTTCCAAGGCAGAAGCCTAAGGGGCCTGGCTTTCCATCCAGAGCGTACAGATCTTGAGGACAGGTCGGCGCAGAATTGGCGCCGTACCGATAAGACTAGACTGAGAAGAGGATGCGGATGCGAAGCAGACCGGCGAGATCAAAGTAACAACTGTTGTTATACAGAAAGAGCTCTCCCTAGCTACGCGACCTGCAAGATAAAGATTGAGGCAGAAGGCAAATACGGTAAAATAATGTCAAGGACAGACACAGAAACAAACGGACAGACAGACAGGCAGGCGGGCAGGTAGACGGACAGAGACACGTAGGGATGCAGACAGCCGGCGCGCGCGCGCGCATGCGCACGCGCACGCACACGCACGCCCGCCCGCCCGCGCACGCACGCACGCGCACACACAGACACACAGACACACACACAGACACACACACAGAGACACACAGAGACACAGACACACAGAGACACAGAGACACACGCACACGCACAGGCACATGATATAGTCGAGAACAAACATGAAGAGAAGAGTCAAGTTCGCAATTTCTAGCTTTACCAGATCCCCCACCTAAGCGTTCGTGGCAGCTCCAGAAACCTTAGTGCCTCGTAAGAATGATGCTGCCTGTCCTTTCTGCACTTTGCCGCTCTGAGCATGCAACTGTTTTGGTCGCCTTCGCGGGGCCTCTTACTGAAGCCTTGCCAAGGTGTCAGTTTGAAGACACTTCCACTTGATAGTGAACACTCAAACTAGACAGCTTGCAGGTGTGAGATATCCGTGTACGATGACTGGTCGTCATCTATCATATAGTATTCATACAGTCATCAGGTCGAACTGTCTGCTATTGTGACTTGTTCTTCGGGGCTGTGGGCTCGGGCTTGCGTGCCTGCCAGCAGTACAAGCGGTTGGACATGCTTGGACCAGTCTTTCCACTGGCGGAGTGCTCTTTGAAGTGGAAATGACTTCAATTCTCCTCACATGTGAACCCTGGTAGCTGATTTACCTTAAGGTCCTAACAGTTCCAGGAGGAACAATCGCGCCTGTATAGACAAAACAAGGTTTTCACCGTTGTGGCTGCAGCTGTACAGTCCTTGTAGCTTGCACCCTTTTATGAGAAGTACCCGCCCCGCGATGTCTTGAGGCTGCGCAGCGGTTGGAACGTGCCGGCTACGACGTCTTGGCAGGCCCGGCCCATGTTGCACTCGGATGTTGACAACAAGATACACAGAGCAAGAAGTGTTTTTTGCAAGAAACCACTGCCCCGAACAGCACGAAGGATGGTTGGCGCCAATGGCTGGTGGACCACTGCTTCCTGGCCTGATTTCAGGAGTTCTGGAAACCTAACGCCGAACGTCTCGCGAAAAGTTCCTTGCATGTGCGAGTCTGCAATTTCACTCCGCAGCACCGCCCCTTGGAGCGCCTCAAACGCCTCCAGGTCTCCTGAATTTCGCCTGGCAGCTGTCCGTGAAGCCGTGCAGGCTGAAGGACTCCTGGAGGCTTTCAGCATGTTAGCATGGCTCTGACGTGGCAGGTGCAATTCTTTCCTGGGTCATGCCTGCTTCAGGCATCAGCCTGGGCCCTTCGCCAGGAGCCAGTCAAGGAGCTGGAGGCCGTGATGGCAATAATCTGCAGTACGCAATTTAGCGACTAACCAGAGTGAATCGCCGCTAAATTTTGCACGCGCAAAGCTGCAACTCCGACCCCCATGGTCATTCCGAGCTGCACAAATCCGACGGACGAGGTGCTGGAGAGCTTGCGAAAGGCCCTCGTCGAGGAGCCGAGACTGAAGCGAGCCTCCAATGTTGGAACCTCTCGAGTGGATGTGAGCATTGATCTACAGGTCAGTGTCTTTAGTGTTGTAGACAGCTGTAGAGCAGTGTGTCAGCGATGGCCTCGCGATGGATCCACGAATGGATGGCAACAGTCTCCGAAAGTTGTGACGCAACAAAACTTGGGGCATGCAAGACTAAGAGGCACATACTAAGCATGTAACACTTTAGAACATGCCATCGTTCCCCACTGGAACATTCCGTCATTCCCCAACCTCACCGGCCCACATTCACGTGGCCATTACGTATGCAGCCTCAGCGTCAGAGCATGGCAGTTTTGGGAACGGCTGGGGAAAACGGACGGACTTTCAAGACCATGGCTCATGCTTTGCGATCTCGTTCCTTTCAGTCATGTACAACACATGTGGACAGATGTAAAAATACGTGTATACATGCAGGCAGGCATCCATGTGGTATACACATACATGTGTTGGTTCTTATCCATGTATGCATGTTCAACCTTGCTGCAGTCAGCTTTTTTTCTGTTTTATCTTGAGGTCTCTCATTCCAATGTGTCTCAAAGGCCCTTGATATTTTGAGCGGGACGCGCAGAGGAGACGGGTCTCAGCTCAAAGTCCGCTCCGCGGGTGAGGGTGCGGGAGCCCAGGCTGCTTCCGGCAGGCAACCCACCATGTTCCGCGACGACCGCAGGAATCGTTTCCTTCAGAAGCTGCAACCTCTCATTTGGACCACTCCTCTTTGCTGCATCCGGTACTTGCAGCGTTCTTTCACTTCTGAGTGCAAACTCTGAAAAGAGGGTTCGGATCGTCAATGACGTTGTTTTGGCTGCGAGATGTTGTGGCAAGTCGCAGGCAGTGGCTTTCGAACTTTCTTCCACTGAACCAATGCTGCTGAGGTGGTGGCTGTTTGTGGTGCGGATGACACCAAGAAGTACCAGAACCTCAAACCCCAGGCACGGCCAGAACGGGTAATCAGTTGTGTGGTCCCTCAACCCGCCCTTTTCCACCTGTGAAGTGGGCGACCTCGGCCGCAGCAGTGACCCTGGCAGGCACTGGGTTTGGGCTTGAGCACTTCAGCTACTGCCTTGCAGGAGATGCTCGGGCTGGTGGTCGTGCCGCAGCCGGGCGAGGAGGACTCGTGATTCGTTTCGAGTGTCTCCGGTGACATGCAGATTCGAGCGTCTGTCTGTCGTGAGGAGTTTCTTCTGGAGCGCCCCTTGCAACAAGTCTACGTGTCCGAAGCACCGACCGGAAAGGCAGCTTGGCATGCGGTGACTCCTCGCCGGAAGTCTGATTTGCAGACGGCGTAGGTTACAAGTTTGGTTCTCATCCCAGCTGTTCCATGTCTGCCTGCAGTGCCATCACTCGGCGGCTGAAATGCCAGGGTGGGAAGCTGACCTCAGAGCAGCTTGCCGAAGCCATCACAGGCACCCTGGCTGATGGTCGGTGCACAAAGCGGCTCGCAATGGGTGGCAACGCGCAGATCTGGTCACGAGTGAAACGGCTCCAGCTGACCCTACGGCAGCTTCAGCTTCAGCCAGGTGGCGACCTGGCCTTCGTAGCGGAGGCACGCGCTTGCCTCGAGTGGGGATGGGGTTGGGAGTCCGTCCTAATAGGGAGGCCTGCTGCCGGTTCTTGGGAGGCTCTTCCAGAGAATGTTCTGCGGCTCGTCTTGAGGCCGACCCGTGAGGAGAGCGGCATCATCTTCCATTTTCGGTGCCCATCCCGAGCCATCTCTCGGTCAGGAGGAAATGGCCTTCGAGCAGGATCTTGCAAAGCTTTTGCCACAGGTGGAACCGGTTGTGAGGAGCTTGCATGTTCAGGCAATGCCATCGCTTAATCGACGCAGTGGGAGAAGCATGCAAGATATGCAAAGGAGAAAGCCACCAATTGCATCTTTCAGTGGAAGGTCCCGGACAGCACCTGGCCCGCCGGAAAGCTGATGCAGAAGCTTGTGGCCTATGACCACGAGGCTTGGGCTTCCCACGCCGCAGCTCAAACCCGAATTTTGGGAGCCCGCTGAGTTGCAACAAATCACTTGCTGTAGCTTTGCCCTCGCGCACCAAATGCCCCAGCCCTTGCCTTCCTCAGGGCACCCTGGCGCTGCTCATCCTTAGTGATGCCATGGCGCCCGCCATGAAGTGCCACGTAGATCTGCTGGAGAAGGTGGGCTGTTCTGGTTTCATAGATCCTTCCACATACTTCCTTCGCGTTTCGTTTGCGGCAGGCCAGAGAGAGACTAGAACAGAGAGGCTATAGAGCCAGGATCCCGGCAGAGTGCCATTGCCAATCACATGCATCATCCGATGTAGCGTGTGAGTTCGGAGCTTTGGCTCACGAGGTCGTCGGCATGTGGCTCTCGCAGCTTGCTCGCATTCGGGAGAAGAGAAAATGAGTCTAGACCCTTATTTGACTCTGATGCTGCGCCTGTAGCCTTCTGGCCAAGGCCCTGGAACGTCATCCGCGCGAGAATTTGTCACAGCATGCGCAGCAGATCGCAGCAGTCTGCAATGCATAATGACGGCAGCAGGGATGTTCGTTGGGCCCCAACCGTTGGGCCAGGAAACCAGAGTCGAGTCCTCCGGCCGTGGCACGTCTGGGCTGCCGGGTGCTCATCGGATCTCATGGAGTTGCCGTGACATGCTATGGCCTGCTGTGGCCGAGCTGCCCAGGAGCCGCGAGTTCCGCCTGCGCATGGCACAAAATCTAGTCCGCGCCCTGATCTTCCTGCAGCCAGCATACTCGCGCTTGCTGCGCATCTGAATGATCTTGAGTGGTAAGTTCGCCACCTGCGAACAGCCCTGTGCAAGATGTGCAATGACAGCACGGACAGTTGAGGCATGTTTGTCGCTTGCTTCAAGAAGACAAGAAAACTGCAGTGGGGTGGCAGCAGGAATCTTTATACAGTTTCGAGGCGAACTCCCACGAGTCTTTGGAAGTTGCGTCCTGGGAGCTTTCGCAAGAGGGGCCTGGGCCCAAGCAGCCTCGCAGCTGTTGCGGCCGTCATGCTTTGCTTCATGTTCTCGGCGTCACGGTGTGCGCAAGAGTAGACCTCTTAAGCTTCCGAAGATTGAGTGCACTACATTGGGACACGCACTCTACAACCCACATACAGCGCTTATACACGACGATGCGAAGCTCCTCGTCAGCTAAGAGCTTTCAAGATTTGTTTCCAAGCCTTGCAGCCAGACCAGGAAACCGACGGCCATCCAGGCCGCCAGCCCGTCTGTTCACTTGGTTGTCCGCTTGACAATCTGCTATATCTGCTATGGGCCAGCAATGCAGCACTGCCACTAAGATTTTGGAATCTGATGGCTGGTGTGATGTTCGGCCCAAACCTCTCGCAGCTTTGGCTTGCTTGAGCGTAAATTCCTTCCAAGGTGCAGGCAACAGTCTGATCGCAATCAACATGCCTGGACTTCTTGCAAGCCACCAGCCACCCCAGGACCCCACCCCCTCGTAGTCCGAGCAGCCAGGCTTGGCCCATGCTCGTACCTTCGTCACAAAAACAGCCACACACCATTGGGGACGTTTGCAGCTTAGTGAGCGGTCGAAGTAGACGTGCCCATCAAGCATCGGACCACGCCAAGCCAAGTTTTGTCGGAGCCTTGGATGATTCGAGCCTGGCAGAGCAAAACGTGTGAAATTGCTGAGTTGAAGATGAGGTCCTGCTGAGATGCCTGCGACCTACCAGGCTGGCCGCGGCCTGGACCAGGGGGCGCTGCAGCGGCTCTTGGACCGAAAGGCAGAGAGAGGGACAGTCCATCGCTGCTTTTGCATCTCTGCTGGGCTCCATCATCCAATTCAATTGCAGGGTGCCAGCCAGGGCATTCTCAAGGAGTTGCCCGCTGAGGAACCCGCCATGTGCCACTCTTTGTGGGAAAGATTTAAGTGCTTTTACCTCCTGAGCCTGGCCCAGATGATTGCAGAGGATCGGTCGAAACAGTGGGAGGGGCTCATCGGCAGCGGGAAGAAGAAGCTTCGCTGCTCCCAGTGCACCAGGCCGGGACTTTCGGCGCGTTTGCGGCAAGCAGTTCTAGAAGCTGTCGCATCGCGAAGCGGCTCGTGCAAATACGTCGAGCGACCAATTCAAGAGCTGCTTTCTGGGCGCATATCCAAAGTCTCTGTAATCAACCGGGCTTGAGGCTTCAAGTAGCCACTCTTCCAGGGAGGGCTTTGACAGGGCCAGTGAAAGGTTTGGGAAGTTTGGAGCTAAGACTGCGTCGAGGCCGATCCACGATGACGTGACGGCAAGGCCTTGGATCAGTTGGGGGGTCGGCTCATCAGCGACAAAGTAGAAGCAGCAGCCAGAGCAGTGATATCAAGACAGTTCATTTTCAACATGCAGGCGTGCTGTCACCGCAGCTAACGCTAACGATGGTTTTGCTTTTGTTTTATGAGTGGAGTGGAGTGGAGTGAGCAGAACGGAGTCTGCACAGGCAGTTGATCTGTGACAGATGCTACTCTGTATGGCCCTTAGCATCGGTGTCGGACTGCGACCGCAGAAGTCAATCACACTGGTCAGTTCATTCCACAGCAAAGGCCAGCGTTCAGGCAGATCGGTTCCAGTCTTAGCACAAGCTTCGGCGCCACGGTACATCATTGTCTTGAGTCTTCGATTCCGATCAAAGTCCTGTGCCTTTTGAGAGGCCGGGAAAAGACCAGCGCCACAGGAAGTCGCTGGCCCTTGCGGCTCGGAGAAGCTTGTGGCCTTTCCGGTCAACTTCATGGAATCTGTTTAGACTTGTGGGAGTTTAGGCCTGGGCATTTCGAGTTCCAAGGACAGCTGCGTGGACGAGACCAGCCAGGTCACCGTATGATGAGCTCCTCTCGTACTCTAGGGCCTCTAGGGGGTTGCAGCCGGCGGTGCTCACATTCCAGGCGCAGGAGCTTTGTCGGACACCAAGCACGGAAGCAAACTCGGAGGCAGGTGGGCCATTGCTGCAATGCTATATAGCTGCTAGCAGCTGCTTACAGCTGCTAGCATAGCAACATCAGCAGAGAAGCTGGGGTTGACCCGTGAGATATGGGATGATGTGTCTCCACTTCAGTGAAGGAAAAGCCGGGTTTCGCGTGCGTGGAGTCAAACGAGAAACAGAAGTTTGCGAGGAGCTAACGGCATCTCAGCCTCCAACGCCACAAGATGCCGGCATCCCATCTTCGGCTCCTTGAACCTCGATTTCGCTGCACGCTCCTATCTTTTGCACGGTCGTCCCGTTTAGGATCAGACATCTCCCGAGGTAGATTTGACTTCTCTGAAGAAGCAGCTTGCCGGTGAATGGCTCGGGCGGCAAGGCCCCGTGGACACAAAGGAATACCACTTAGTTAGACTCAGACATGCTCGGAATGTCGCCGATGCCCAGTCGATGTTGCGGGGTGGTAGACAGGTCGGCCGCAACATGCCGCAATCGAGGGTCGGGTCTCGCGATGTAGTAGTGATTGCAAGCACTTCGAAGAGCGAGCACAAAAGCAGTGCTCACGGAAGCAAGAAGGGCCCTTCCTCGAGTGGGCAGTGACCCACCGGCCAGCTTCCCCATCATGTTGAAAGGACATTTCGCCACATGCCCGACGGATCCCGACGGCTCCTGGGTGTCCAGCTTCCCGTCGCTGCTACAAGTGCTCGTCGACCCTCCGAGCTACGTCGAAGTAGCCGCCTGCGTGGGGCTTCCCAAGAGCCGGAGTCCTTGTCTTCAAAGTTTTGTACACAGATCCGCAGTGTCCACTCTTGGTGTGTGTCGGGAGGCTGCAAGTACCAGGTGGTCTTCGGGGACCTCCATGATATCCACGTCACGCGCGTGCACCAGGACAGGCAGTGTGCGGTGGGCGGCATATTTCCGACGGCACTCCACGACTCCACGAGCTTTCAGGGCCGCTGCATGCCTCAAGTGGTGTTTCTGCAATTGAGCCGTGCTTAGCTGGCACATTTACTTTCGGCTTGTGTCCGTAAGTAGGCTTGATCTGAGATCTGATATCGGATATCGCATCCAAATTCCTCCCGCTGCAACACTGCAGGATTCACCTGCACAGCCAGATGTGCCGCTGTACTTGGACATTCGAGAAAGGCCGGTGCCGTCTCAAACTGTCCCTACAATCTTGCACATGTAATGTAATGGAATACCGTCGCAAACCACCATCCGAGATAGTATACTCGCACAGTTGTTTATTCAGGCACCCATCCAGATGTAATGTAATGTAATGTAATGAATGTACTGTAATGTAATGTAATATAATGTAATGTAATGTAATGTAATGTATGTATGTATGTATGTAGGTATGTATGTATGTATGTAGGTATGTATGTATGTCTGTAGGTATGTATGTATACATGTGTGTGTGTGCATGCATATATATATGTATATATGTGTTTATACATACACGTATGCATATGCTTGACTGCATGCATAAGGAGATGGAAAACATGTACAGGCGATTGTACATAGCTGAATTTCATGCATGCTTACATTCCACAGACGGTTGCATTTGTTCATGCTGCAGCCGCTTCGGGGCGCTTGAGAGTCCCATCGCACACAGCATCCGACGTACCGCTTGACAGTTGGGTTGTTGACCAGGGTCTGGTCAAGATACTTGAAGACAAACCTGCAGACTTTGGACCAAGCGGCTGATGCAGCATGATACTAAGTTGTCGGAGAATTGTTGTTCAGGTTCCTGTGGTGGGGAAAGGACAGACTCTATTTCCTAGATTTGCTCGGTGCTTGGATTGCTGGATGTAAGTTGTGCCTGACCGACCGTATCCCCTCGCAAGCTCGCGATCGCTGTTCCTGAGGTCTGAGGTTGACTGGACGTCTGAGCCAGCAAGCCTCGTGTGGCGCGACCCAGGCGCCTCGACTAGCACCAGACCCGCCGACCGATGCATTTTGCAGCGTTTGTTTGAAAACGTCTTACGATGGTTTGAAAACCGTTGAAAGCTTCGCAGCCGAACAAGGCTGTGGCCAGCGGTCAGCATCCCAGTAGGGCTGGTTGGATAATGACGAATGCGCATGACTGAAGCTTAGGGAGGCGCTGCCAGAGCCGCAGGCAAGCAGAATACGTAATCTGAGGCCGGACATGGAGTGGCAGCGACTTATTCCTGAACGCAACGACAGCTCAGGCATGTTACGGGCTTGTGGCTTCAAACATAGCCGGCACAGCCTCTGCACACAAGCCGTTAGTCGAAGAGAAACCGTGACAGGCAGTCAAGTTCGAGTCCAGCGCTGGCCCGCTTCTCACATGAGCGAGCTTAGACGAAAAGTTGGACCTCCTCACACTTGCAGGGCTCGACGGACACCTGGCCAAGCTGGCAGCGTGGATTTCGCACAGGACACAAGCCAAAAAGCCGTCAGTCTGGCGTGCTTTGATTGTGTTTGCCCCTTCGTGCCAGGAGCCAGCAAGCATGCCAACCCCAGCGCGGTACCCAACATCTTTCCGGCCAGGGTGCTTGACTCCCGGAGCCTTTGCCCCGCAGGCAGACTCTGGGTCAGCTCAGTCCGCTTCTTCGCCCCAGGAGCTTCGCTCAGTCAGCAGTTTTGACTCCATGCCCGCTGATCTCGTAAGGACGCGGAAGCGAAGCCGCGGCAGCCGAAGGCCATCAGACTCTTTCCTCTGTGGGATGGGGTGAATTGGGATTGGCAGTGGGGGGACGTGCCGTCATGTGGGGCAGCGGGTGGCGGTCATGCTGAAGCGCCTTGCTGCTGCTAGCGGAAATTTCAGCAGTCAGTTGCTGCGGACTCCCATGTCTGCGTCATTAAGCAGGTCTGGTGATATTGTAGTCTCTGTAACACTCTTGTGTTGCGGCTTGGTCGGATGCGGAACGCAGTGCGCAAGAGTGGAGTGGATCAATGCAGCATGATTCGCAGTAATTGTTGCGAAATGCCAGCCATTGAAGGCGCAGACTTCATCGCGCGCAGTCTGGAAGCCTGCATGGGCCTCGATGGGAACAGGGACACTGCATGTCTGACGTTTGAAGAAGGGCCTCTGGGGCGTGGATATCAAAGAGGCCGCACGGCTTCGAATATTTTAAATACATGAAGCTATCCAACCGAGCTGCCCAGCGCTTTGAGGATTGACGTACTCAACCAAGTCAATCGTTTCAGCCGATGACGGGCCGATTGTTACCAAGGTTGCGGGGGCAGACTTCAAGGAAAAAGTTCAGGAGGCGTCTCATTTCATGTGAGGAAGAAGCCGAAGCCTTTTCTAAAAGATTGCTCTCACTGCAGGTGCCTGACGAGAGCCGCAAGGCGGCGACGGACCGGAAGGACCCTTTGCAGCGCTTTTTGGGGACTTCAGGGACTTCCAGCGCCATCTGATTTGTGGGTATCAGGACCAGCTCGCCGAAGCAGCCCTGCGGGAGATCATCAGCCAGCTGAAGCGGTCCGGGGCTACTCCGGGTTTCAGAAATGCTATTCCGCAATGCTCTGCTACGACTTCTGTAGGCTTCAGTGCGCATGTTGAGAGACTTGTACCTTCGAGAGATCAGCTATCACTGAATATCACAGGCCGAATTGTACTTGTGGGGCGAAAGAAGCAGTCATGCCTCAGTTCGCTTTTCAGGAGTCCTCGGTTCATCTCGGTTCACCTCGTGTGCATGGCAGCTGCGCGATTGATCGCATGAGATCGGATGCAGGCCTGGCAATGGTGGCTACGTTTGGGTCGACGACTGGAACGAGCTTTGGCATAAACTTCAGTGCCGCAAGACAAGCATTCGGTTGGAACAGAGTTGGCTGCATGGCTGCATTGCGTGCATCAGGAACGGTTCAATGCCACCTTGGGCACCGTGAGGCCACATCGGGTTGTCTTCATGTCGGGTTTTGCCTTGGTCGCAGCTCCCTTGGTAGTGTCGTAATCTCGTTACCACGGATGCCTTGCATCCCATGATATTGAATAGTAAATGCAAGGCCCGTTGCTGTTTCCGTCATTCGGACAGTCGCCTGGTAGTTTTTTGGCATACCTTCACAATCCAGAATCTGCCACAGGAATTTCATTGAGTCCAATCCGGACAAGACCGAAGCTCAGCAGTGTGGCCGAAGTTTTCATCCTCAGGCTGCATGCAATTTCCGAGCAATTGTGCAAACCCTGCAATGGTGTTGAAAGTTGGCTCTTTCAGATCTCATGCCTCAGGGGTCTCTACTCCAAGGTTTCAAGTCACACCGACTACAGGGAGGCATTGCCGCAGTTGTTGTGGGCACTCGCCTTCGATGTGCATTCATGGGCAGGGTCCGGGTTTAGTTGCAGATTCTTCTCAACGGAAGCCCCGCGAGAGATGACAGCCCATGGGATGCTTTGCAAGTGACAGAGACTTCTTTTGTGCAGGGGCTACCGAGTGATGCTCGTGTCTGAAACGCGACCGTCCAAACCGGTGTGGCGAAAGCTTCGCGGCGGTTCCTGAACCGAGCTGCGGTCCTGTACTGGGTTGTTAAGACAAGAAGCACGATTCCTCGTTGGAGTTAACACACTTTTGAATGGCGCACGATTCCGGTCACGCATGCGCCGCAAGACGCAACTCGTTTCTCCCTATCTGATCACGTCACAGGGCTTGCGCCAAAGGGGATGAAGATCCCCAGAAGGCATTGGCTTCTGATGCCGGCTTTCAAATGCCAAGAAGGTAGTTCGGAGCATGTCCATGTGCGTGTAGACCAAGTTGAGCTTGTTCCGTCCCGGCCGGGACAACATAGGGTTGAGGATACTCGCAGATTTGTTGGAATGTCGGTCCAGTGTTCAAGGAGGGCCTGGCGATAAGCCTTCCATGCTCTGAAAGAACATTGACACGAGGGTTTCTGCGGTCTTTCAAGTCCCTGGCGGGTGGATTAACATGCGCACACACACGCAAATAAACAAGCAGACACACACAGACACATACACACCGCACACACGGAGAGAAACAGACACACACACACACAACAAAACAAAACGCATCCGTGTTCTTGTTTGTGCAAAGACGCATCCGAAACCGGCACGCAGCGAAGAAGACTTCTGGAGCTTTGCTCAAGAGGGCAGGTTGGGAAGTGTAGCAGTCTTCGTCACCAAAATATTCTGCAATGTATAGAGTGGATAGATGCTGGGACAATACATATGTATATATATGTATATGAGATGGGGTCAAAATTATCGTCAATGTAGTTTAGTGTAGAGGGTAGTTTTTTGAGCCAGAACCCCCAAGATCGATAGGGGACGCGCTAAAACGATAGGGTTACTTATACTTTGGTCCCTGCAAGTGCCTTAGGCGAATTCCTCGGAAAACGATAGGGGACGGGCTAGTTCAAAAACCATAAGGAGCATAAACAAGTAATTGCCCATCTACATTTTGTTTGTTCTTGTTACATTTCGATACGTATCAAGATT
>CAJNJA010045608.1:14325-26480 GCA_905231915.1 Symbiodinium necroappetens | reverse complement strand
AACCCTAAACCCTGAACCTTAGACCTTGAAACCTTAAACCCTAAAACCTAGACCCTAGACCCTGAACCCTAAACCCCGGACCCAAGACATTGAACCCCCAAGCCCTAAACTTTCTGCAGTTCCGAAAATGCTCAACGCCAGAGACCCTCAGGCCCCATATATTGAAACCTTAAAACCTTCTTAACCTTATTAAGGTTATATTAGGCCTTTATTAAAACCGTTTAAAGGTCATATCAAGCCCTTACTAAAGCCTTGTTAAGGTCATCTTAAGGCCTTATTCAAGCCATAGTAAGCCCTTCTGACAGCCTTATTAATGCCATATTACGCCCTTAGTAAGCCCCCGAGCTGATGACCTCCAGGCGAAATAGCTTTAAGACTACCGACGCTGGATCCGGTTGAGGGTTTTAGCGTTTAGGGTTTGGGGGTTTTAGGGTTTGGGGTTTTAGGGTTGAGGGTTTTTGTGTTTAGGGTTTAGGGTTTCAGGGCTTAGGTTTTTAGGTTTTGAGGTCTTAGGGTTGAGGCTTTTATGGTGTTAGGGTTTAGGGTTTAGGGCTTTGGGGTTGTATGGTTGTAGGGTTTAGGGCTTTATGGGTTTAGGGTCTTAGGGTTGAGGGTGTTTGGGTTTAGGGTTTTGGGGCTTAAGACTATAGACTTCGCCTTAGACCTTCTTCTGTGAAGAGTACCCCTTAAAGGGGCCTATACTGTTCCTTTAAGGCTGCCTTCAAAGGGATCCCTTACTTAGAGGGCGAAGGCCCTTAGCTGTAAGGTCTTTGCCCTGGGTCCCGTCGCCCGCTTCATCGGCTTTCCATTGCTGATGGTGGGCTCGCTGGTCGTGGCAGGCTTCGATTGGCCTTCATAGTTGCATGTTGGGCTTTAGAATCAAGTTTGAGAGTGTTGTTTTCTCTTTGTGCTGTTGAGGCCTCGGAACAGATGAGGATCAGAGTTCATAAGTGTTGGGTTTTAGGTTCAGAGTGAAGGGGATTGAGTGGAGTACCAAAATTGAAAGACCCTCAGTCTAAAGCCCTAAACCCTAAACCCCAAACCCCAAAGCCCTACACCCTAAAGTTGCTAGGGGCACTTCGGGGGAGTTCTCCTCAGCGATGCGAGGTTCTGATTGCAGGGTCGAGGCTTCAATCTGAGGGCTTCAAGGCTTCAGGGTGCTTACGCCGGAATACGAATACCTTAAACCCAAAAGGCTCCTATAAACCCTAAAGGCCTCCATCAATTTTAAGGCCCTTTATAAAATAGAAAAAACTCTACACATCCCTAAAGGCCCCTATAACACCCTAAAGGACCCCATAAAACCCCTCTAAACCCCAAAGGCCCCTATAAAACCCTAAAGGCCCCTGTGAAACCCTAAAGGTCCCTATACACCCTAAAGGCCCCTAAAAGAGCCCTAGTTGGGCCGAGGTGGTTCAAAGGCAACTTCTTAGGTTGGGAGTTTCGCATATATTCAGGAGGAAACATTCTCGCCTGAATTACGGGGTCTACACTACTTAGGGTCCCCCAGCTACTGAAAACCGCAGATACACGTCCCAAACAGAGGCTGTAAGGAAAGAAATCCCTTTAGAAACAATAAAACAAACATGCTGAAGCCTTGTGTCAGTCAGAGATTTTTGTGTAGCTTCAAGCTTTGTAGCCGTTGCTGTCGCAGACGAGGGTGCGAACCAGACGCCAACGATTGACGAGACAGCCCAAGCAAGTGGTTCAGGGGGATATGTGCCTTAGAAGAGTGACAAGAAGGAGTATCACATTACCAAGATTGAGCGGGACGCCTCAATGAAGCTCAGTGACCCGGAGAAGCAGAAGATTGATGCAATGACGAGCTTTTAGCCAGGCAAGACAAAACACATCCAATATACTCGGCGAAATGTGTGGGTGTATCTGTTGTAGATGCTTCTTAGAACCTTAGTCCAGCAGTCTCCTTGAATTTCGAAGCCTGATTCATTACGCGTTCCTCCTTACAGCAGAAGTCAATTACACCGCCAAAGCCCTTAGTCCAATGGTCAAGGCTCCTATGTTAAGTAAGCCCTAAACCCTAAACCCCAAAACTTGACCCCTAAACCCTAAACCCCAAAACTTAACCCTAAGCCCTAAACCCCAAAACTTAAACCTTAACCCTAAACCTCAAAACTTAACCCTAAACCCCAACACTTAAAACCCTAAACCCTAAACCCCAAAACCTAAACCCCAGACCCTAAACCCCCAAACTTAATTCCCTAAACCCTAAACCCTAAGACTCTGGGCTCTTGGAAGGTCCTAGAGCCCAGTTGGCTCGGCGCTCCTTAAAGTAGCCTGCACCAGAGTAGAACTTAGGGTTTGGAGTTTATAGGTTTAGGCTCAGGGTCTAGGGTTTAGGTTGAGGTTTAGGAAAGTTCAGTGTCTGGGCTTTCAGAGTCTAGGAGATTATGGTTTAGCCTAAAGAACCTACCTGTTTAAGGACTTCTATACGGAAATCATAGCAATAGCAAGGAAGCCGTAAAAAGTAGGTTATATAGGACTAGGGATGGTGTTCAGCCTCTTCTCCCCGCTGCTTTGCGCACGCGAGGGCTTGCAGCCATGCTCGCGAGAGAAGGCTCGCCGAAGTTGAGGGCTTCAGGGTTTAGGGCCGTTTTAGGGTTTAGGGTTTAGGGCTTAGGGGCTTAGGGGTTTAAGGTTTAGGGGTTAGGGCCTCCAGTGGATAAGGGAATTAGGGGTTGATTGGTTGCGGGTTTTGGATTTCAGGGATTGAGGTGTTGAGGGATGTAGGCTTTAGGGCTTTGGGGCTGTACGGGTTTGCAGTTCTGGGCATTGTTGGGGTTTCGCTAGCCTTTTATGCGACCTAGACATCCAGGCGATTGAGGCTTACAGGGTGGAGGTGTCGGGGTCCTGGGATTTTCTTGGGAATTCCGATGTGCCTTTGATCGTCGCGCTCCGATGCTTCACGGTTGATTTCCAACGATGCGGCGAGCTGAAGCCAGTTGCACATTGTTCTTTTTGGTTTGTAATCTAGGCCCTAACTTAAACCCTGAGCTTCTAAACCCCTAAACCCTAAACCCTAAGTTTCTGAACGCCTAAACTCTAAGTTGTTAAACCTCTCTTCTAGACCCCTAAACCCCAACCCCAAGCACCTATAAACCCTAAGTTCTCGAATCCTGAGCCCGGAGACTTAAGGCTTCAGGCTTTCGGGTAACGCCTGTCTACAGCCCCAACAGTAAGTAAAATAATGGCCCAAAACCTATTAAAAATCCCAAAAGTAGGCAAAATGATGGCCCAAAACCTATAAACAACCAAAAATGGGTAAAACAGTGGCCCAAACCTATAAAAAGGCGATTATTCTACAGACTTTTTGGAGGTCCAGGCATAAGTCAACCCGATACTTGCAGAAGGCTTCTCCGAGGGAAGACTCGCGCTGCAACCTCGGAGTCTGCAGAGGAAGCACCGGGTTTAGGGTTTAGGTGCAGGCTGTAGTCTTAGTAGCTGGCACCAGTGATGGGCTGAACAAGCGGCGACCGAAGCGGAAAGCCGCTGAACAGGATGACGACAAAGAAAACCGTGCTCCAAAGCAGCAGGCTCCGAAGCAGCAAGCGCATGAGAAGAAACCGGTACAGGAGGAGGTGCATGAGGAGAAACCGGTGCAGGAGGAGGTGGTACAGGAGAAGGAGGAAAGCCCCAGTGGCCCGAGCGGCAGCTTTCCGGCAGCCTCGGCGGGTCGTCGTGGAGGCAGGCGCATGCCCAGCTGCAACAAATCCGAGTCGTTCAGCATCATCCGTTCCTGCTCATGGACCCTTTGGCTAATCAACAACATTATATCTAAAGTCGTCACCGGCACGAGCTCAACCACACGAGGATCCTATTTCCAGGCCTCGCCCTCCGAGACGGACATGCAGCACATCGAGCGTATCCTCTCGCAAATTCGCGCCGCGCCCCAGGCTGAACATGACGATCTCCTGCGCCATCATTGGCCCAAATTCTGCCTCACGGGCAGCGACGACGAAAAATTGGCACAGGGAGGGTCGTTGCATCTATCGCAGCTCGAGGTTGCAGGTGTGGCCTGGAGCCGGACACTGCAGACAATCGGATACTTAGTAGCTGAGTAGGTGACCTTTAACCTTTTTGGGCTTATATAATCCTACCATAATTGAAAGGTTAACCTTTTTTGGGCGAGGGTACTCCGCCCCTAAGTAGTTCAGGGCCGCGTGTTAAGTGGAAACGCCACAATTCTCTTAGTCCCCTGTTGCAGCTACTAAGAACACTGATGAAACGTAAAGGGTAAGCCATTACAATCAGGAACAAGAAGGAAAACGCACAACTTCAGAAGCAGATTGGTACTCCCAACCATACCATCAGCTAGCAGTGTCTAGAAAATGAGTCACCAACTACAGCCACAGTGTCCGAAGCAAGTGTCAGAAATGGGTGTTGAGGTTCCCTGGGAGTGCTAATCCTCGAGCTTTTCTTCTCGGGTGTGGCTGCTGGCTGTACGCAGCTCGGTCTGCAGCCTCTCGAAACCCTAAACTTGAAACCCTAAACTCCCTAAACCCTAAACCCGAGACAGTATAACCCTATCTGGTTTTTTGAAGGTGGGGGTTCAGGGTGCCAGGCTTCGGTTACATGAAGTAATCAGGGTGATCGCGTGGACAACTTTGACCTGGGTTCCGCAAGCTGTTTCTGGTTACGAAATTCAGGTTACGTTGGTATTACTAAAGAGATACTACAGTATTTACACAATATGCCTATTATGGCAACATGAAGTTCTTTGACTGACAAGACTTTGGTCTCAATAAGCTAAACATCATCATCGCCGCCGTGCCTGGTGCAAGCTCGAGGTCTTTGAGGAGGTCTCATTGCAAAGTATTTGTTGTAAGAGCCTGAGCGTAGCAATGCGTGCTCCAAGGAATCCTCATATGCGTGCACCAGCAGATACAGCTAAACGACACTTGTCGCCGTGGCCTATCCAACCGGGTCCCTTTCGTAGGTCAGGGTATTGATGAAGAGTAGGTTCCCGTCCCAAATCCCTAAACCCTAAACCGCTAAACCCGTGCCAGCCGAGGAACAGCGTCGTGCCAAGGATGCTCGAGGACTGGGCCCACCGTTTTGTTGACAGGTTTAGGGCTCCGGGTAGAACCAGCAACAAGAGCAAGCGCCACGATCATCATCGTCGTCGCCAGCGGGGACATCACCACTCATCCACCATCATCATCGCCCTTACCATCATCCTCATGGCCCTTGCCACCATCGACATTGTCATTATCATGATCATGATCACTGTGTCATCGTCAGTGTCTTCATCATCAGCAGACTCACCGCTCATAGAAGCGGCATCAGTTGATTCTCAACAGGCACGTCGGCGATGACGACAACGACGACGAACAAGAAGACGATTACGACGTCGACGACAACATCATCGGTTGCGCAGCATCAGCAGACATGACAGCCTTTCCTGGGCTGTGTTGACTGTGGCCTGCTTAAATCTGTACTTACGGCACCCAAAATCCGCATCTTCGGGGTGGGCTTAGTCTTAAGTTCACTCACAGAAATCATCAGGTTCCGAGTAATTACCCTGCGCCTCCACCCGACCGCGGGCTAAGAGGTTTCAGCCAACCGCAAAGCCTTGAATCAGAGGAGGTTCAGGAGTGTAGGGCTTAGGGTTTCTTGCATGCTAAGGTCACAAGATGCGCTTCAGTTCAGAAGTTGGGCTGCACTTCAACGCATGCTCTGTTAGGTCTCAGGTCGGGGCGGGTAGCCTTCTCCGTTCGCCCCAACTCTAAAGCTTAAAAACCCGAAAACCCTAACCTCCAAAAGCATCAAGTCTTGCAATTATCCCCAAACCCTTAGGCTTACAATCCTAAAACCCTTAAAATCCAATGAAGCTCAAAATCCTAAAACCCTGAACCCTAAACCGTAAAACCTTCACTTACACGAAGCCCTGAGCTCCACCAAGATCTCCGATCCTTTAAGCTCCTCAGGACGTAAGTAAGCGCCGGTGGGGCGATGAGAAGAAGGCACTTCAGTTGGGGTTGGGGCTTGGGGCTTGGGGTTTAAGGTGTAGGGTTAGGACGCAGGATGCTCTCTCCATTGCTGCTCTTCTGGTGGTAGCCTGAGTTTGGGGATTCCGGTTGTACTGAGGCAAGGGCTGCCTAAATCCTTATAAGCCCTAAACACGACACGTGTGCTCCCTCCAACAGTACCGCAGAGCTCGAATGTCTGTCGAAAGCGATTCCGAACCAGAACAATACTTTACCTGAGGGCCTTCAGCAGGGGTATATGGCTCCTAATATAGCAGTTTCCTGTAGACTTCGTGTAAGGTTTTTAAGAAGGGGTATTGGTATAGGGTCCTTTTTTATTAGGTTATTAGGTGCCCCCGACCCTAAACCCTAAACCGTTGCCGTACTATTTTAAAGACCAAAACGGGATCCTAATTAAGAGAACAACCCATAGAGCAGAGAGTAGATGGAGGGTCCAGGGTCTAGGAATGTTGAGGGTTCAGGGTTTAGGGGTTTGGGGCTTAGGGGTTTTGGGTTTTGGGGCTTGTGTTTGTTCGTGTTGTTGGGGGAAGAGATGGGGGTTGGTGTTTGGGGTTTGGGGTCTAGGTTTTTGGGTTTAGGGTTTAAGGTTCAATCTTCGTGTTTCAAGTTCCGGCATTGGATCGTGGGGTTGGCAAACTAGGGTTTGTTGCAGGTTAACCTTCGCCTGTAACGCATAGTCCCTAGATAACTATCGTGTAAGAGTGTGTCCCGAAACCTTGCTCTATTCATGAAGGCCCCGAGATACGAGCCCCTGGCACAAAGCAGACTGGCTTCGAGGCATTTATAGAGGTGCCCAATGAAGAGTTGACTCCCAGCACACAGGGGCCTAGGGACTTATGCCCCTGTTCATCCTTCCGACTGTTTGGAGGGCTTGACCCTTGGATCTCAGGGGATCCTGTAGTGCCTATAGTCTCCATTCCAGTTCCTTTTTGGGGTTGCCTTATAATAGGATCCAAATAGTAAGACTATGTAAAACTGGCTAACTAACAAAGGGAGCTACAATGCTAAACCCTAAACCGGTCACCCTTCCCAACAAGACGCGCGCAGTAACCGAAGACCTTAGGTTAAGACTACCCTAAGCCTCCATGTACTTACATAGTTTATACGTAGGCCTTCAAGTGCCTAGACTGTCGCTGCTTTGGTTGACCCGAGTTTTCGGGGCCATGGACGAGACCTGCAAAGGACAGGAGCCCCCAATCTCTGAGAGCGAAGACTATCGCAACCTATCGGTCAGATTGTTCGGGATGGTTGTTTCGCTGATTGCTGAGTGCCCGGTGGTGTTCGAGATTGCGAGGGGCTTCCGAAAATCAACACGGCTTTGGGTTATTGCGAATGCTGTGGAAAGAATTCCAGCCCAGCAAGCCAATGACGTTCCCCAGCAAAGAAGTTGAGTTTACTCCAAAATGGCTGCGAAGCCGAAGCCGTCTCTGGCTTGCTCTGCCGAGCGGTTTCGCCATGCCGCTGGCGTGGCGGGCGCATACACGACCTGTGTTCAAACACAGGCCGACAAAGCGTTGCTCAGCAATCCGTGAGCACAAGTCCGCAGAATTGCCATGCTTTTAAAGCTTCGGGTATGGACCCCAAGATGTGTGACATGACTGTAATATCAGGTCCTCTGCAGAATCCACGCCCTGCAAGTCCAGATTCTCAAAACGCTAACACTGGAGCCGGTGTCTAAAGTTGGTATACTCACTCTCATGTGTCCGCATGAGTTCGATGACTCCCGGATTCTGTCTGGAACGCCAGGTCTTCAGCATCATGAATATGCTGCCTGGATGATCTTAGGGTTACCCTGAAACCTAAACCCCGGTCAGGCGGGAGGTTTCAGATACACCAATATACTTTGAAACTTCGTCTCTAGGCGAGCTGAGCCGCTTGCAAGGAAGCATGGACTTAAAGGCCTACTCACCTTTTGAAACTTCGCTGCAGCTGCCCATAGACTAAGGCTTTAGGCCTTTAGGGTTTGGGGCCGAGGGTTTAGGGAGTATCCCCTCGCTTAGCCGTCCCTCGTAAGAGATCCAGCAGATTCACAGTGAAGACCCACTGTAAGAGGTCTTGAGAGCTGAGCGGTACCCTATCACCCTTTGGGGCTTACATAAGCCTACTATAAATTTCAAAGGTTAACCCTTTCTCGGGCTGATGTACGCAGCCCCTAATGAAAATCCGGACTTTCCCGAATTAACAGTTTCGGGAGTCACACGGTGAGAAGCCTAGTACTTCCCTGCGAGAAAAACGTCGAATCAAAGGGTGGGCTTCAGTTAGTTCTGGTAGCGTAAACCCCAAGGAGAAGCTATCGCCCTCTCTGGTAGCGTAAACCCCAAGGAGAAGCTATCGCCCTCCACCTGCATCGCTTAACCCCAGACTGGAACAAGGTTCCAGCAGATCGGATATGTGGCGGGTCCAATTCTCGGCGCGACCGTGATGACCTACTTCGGCTTCCAGCATTTCAGCTGCACGCCAGATCGCGGCACAGAATCTTTGGGCTTTTGTTTGCACTCATAGGTCTGACACACCGCAGGTTCTTCTGATCCGAAATCGACCGCCAAGCCCCAAAACCTCAGCCGCATACCCCAAAACTCTTAGAGCATGTCTGCTTCTTTGACGTGCCGGGGCATCCAGGTCTCGTCTAGATGTATTGTCTTGGTGTGTTGTTGATTGGTGGTTTCCTTGCTTTGCTGTCCTGGTTTGACTCGTTGTCGATTGAATACAGTACCATTAGTTGCACCAGTGTCTGGGAGTCTCAATGCCTTAAGCCACGCCCGTGAGTGGACTTCGTTCCTATAAACAGCATTACTATCCTTCTATAGTCCCTATATAAGAATACAGCGATGTACCCCAACACCCTACTTAGGTATGGAATTGTTTCGAAAGCCAGTCTCTGTGCCGCTCGAAGTCCAAACTCAAGCTTAAGCAAACTCTAAGCCAATGGAGGATCAGGTTCAGGTTTTAGGGCTCCGGGTTTTTTGAGGATAGAACCCCAGACCATTGGTTTTCAGACTCTGAAGCTTAAACCGTCTTGAGCATTGGTGCAGCCAAGGGTCATGTGCCGCATCTTCGGCATCGGCCTCATCTCCTATGCCATCCTGCACACCATCGAGTAGGTGAGCGCTCAAAGGGTTGCGGGCTCGTTACTTCAACCTTCAACCACAGCCGTCAAGGTTTCTTGTTCGAGCTTCTTTACCTGGCTGAAAACCCTCAACCCCCGAACCCTAAAGCCTAAACCCTGAACCCTTAAGCCTGAAACCCTAAAGCTTGAACCCCAAAGACCCGACCGTACCGTAAAGCCTGAACCCAAGCCCTTCTGCCCTAATCCCTAAACAGCGCCCATAGGATCCATAGTAGTTCTTTTTGGGGGATTACGTTATAGGATCCTAAAATAGAATCCACGACGGAACCACAAGGGAGTCCCTGGAAGGCGATCGTTGCAGCGGGCATCTGCAAGAGTTTGCTTAGGAGAAGGCGAAAAAAAGTCAGGGTTTAGGTGTTTAGGGGTTAGGGGTTTAGGGGTCAGGCGTTTAGGGGTTCAGGGTTTGGGGCTCCGGAAGAGGCGAGAAAAGTCAGAGGGATGGTTTGGGGTGCTTTACGGTTCCTACTGTTCCAGGGTTTCCTTAAGGGCTACGACAAAGGTTACTGTAGGCGTCGGAGGTTTTAGGTTTTCGTAGTGCTGGTCTAGGGTTGCAGTTGTTTTGGGTTTTAGTGGTTCGGGTCTAGGCCAGGTTGTTTCCGGTTTAAGGTGACAGCTGAGTGGTATTTGTACGGTGGCTGAGGGGCTACTTTTCAGAATTATAAACAGGTTGTCCGTTCAGTTGTCTGGGGCGCTGTAGCGGTTGTGAACCACTGGATGCGCCTCTCCATGTGAGTTGGCTTTCTCGCTGTAAATCTGCTGATTATGCTGGTGTTCACTAACTGGGCGGCTTTAACCTGTACCCTACATGCCTTTGACATCAGTGCTTCCATTGTCCACTGGTGGTTTGGCCTCAGGGCGTCAGGGGCTAAAGACCCCATGGCTTGGCTGGTTTCCACAAAAACGAAGCCCTACACTCTTTAAATCCCAAACTCTCAAAGCTCAACCGCAAAGCCTAAACCTTCAAAGCTCAAAGCCCCGAAGCCTGAAGCCTGAAGGGGTCTTGGGGTCGCTTCCTCTGACGGTAGCCTTGGCTTTGAAGGTCAGGGTTTAGGTTTAGAACTTGGTTTAATGTATTTCGATTTACTTAATTACTTAAATCCCCAAAAGCAGGTAACAAAATGGCCACAGAAGGCTCTTACGACATACTTTCTGGAGTCCAGGTAAGGGTGAGGCTTTAGGGCTTCGTGCTATTACTTTCAGGTATTCCGTTAAGGGTTCAGCAGTGGGTCTGTAAACCCTAAACCCTAAATCTGAACCCTGAACCGGGGGTCATTGCCGCATGTTGATAGCTAGTCGCGCACTCACGTCCCCTCCTGGTCCGGCTGTACATCGTAGTACAATATACTATGCCCCCAAACCTTGTTCCAGTTAAACATCCGTCAAACCCCTAATAAGATATTCGACAGAGATGCAACCCTAAACCCTAAATCCCTGTACCCCAAACCCTAAACTGATAAACCCTAAACTCCTAAACCCTAAACCCTAAACCACAAACCCCGACGAAGGCCCCTGTAAGTCCTTGCTTGCACGTTGTTTATGGCTGCCGACTCAGACGAGCCGAAAATCACGGGGGGCCCGGGGTCCTCGGAAGTCCGTCTAGGGTATTAGGACACGAAGCCCTCAACCCGGAACACTAATTCAACCGTAGATGGAGGGAGGTCCGGTGTCCCCGCTCCAAGTCGCAGCTTGGCAGGTTGAGTGAGCGTCACCTGAAACCCTGCAAACCCTGAGCCCTGAACTCTCAGCCCTTAAAGCACAAAAACTTCATGCCTGTGCCCATGATGGACACGGCTGCATCAACTGCAAATGGCTGCCTCTTTCTACTCGTCCGGGGCGTTCGATCAGCTCGACGTCGAAGAAGCAGAAAAGAGACAGGCACAGAGACTCCAAAACCTTGAGTAAAGGGCCTCTCTAGTAAGGGGATCGCTTAAGGAATCCTCCTGAATCGAAGCATTTTGAAATTCTCTGCCCTTCTCATCCTAAAAATTCAGATAATCGGTGGAAAAAGACCATCCGGACCCTCAAATGCGTCGGCTGATTTCGGATCTTTGGTTCGCAGCTAGTGCTGTCAGCTGGTTCCATTCCAACCGAGATAATATGTTCAAGATGCTTGCATGGTCATCTCTCCCCTGCATGCGCTTTGTTGCGCTAGGTTGCTAGATGTCCCGGTAAGGTTGCCTGGTCCTGCCTCCATGCATTACGCAGACATCATTGCCATCATCATCATCATCATCAACAACAACAGCATGGCCATCAAAATGGTCACCGTCGTCAACATAGTCCTTCGTGGAGGTCATCACAATCAACCGGCACCTGCGGCACCTGTATCAACAGCAGCGGGCAATCATCGCTACTGCCATCATCATTGTCATCACCATGACCACCATCATCATCATCATCATGACCATCATCGCATTAGCGCCATCATCATCCACAGCAATCATCAACACATATTCATGTTCCTCCTTCCCTTCCCGCCATCAAACCTCACCATCGTCGCTGCTGTCATCCTATATCAACACGCAGAACGGCGGCGAGCCAACCACCAACGGAGTCAATGGCTCGCGCCCAGCATCTTCGACGCGCCACGGCTGTCCTGACAGGATCTCCCCTTTGAAGAAGTACAGATTCTGATACCTTTTCTCACTGTGCTGTCTTGAACATATGTTGCCGGCTGTGGGCTAGTTTCTCTTCGTAGGTTGGGATGCGCGTGCTTGTGCAGACAACAGGTGGAAGTGATGGAAAGACTTTAGATCTGCTGGGCGACGAGTTGAAGTTTGGCAATAGCAGCAAAAGTAGCAGCAAAGCAGCAGTAGTCACTGTTCTGTTGTCGTTATTGTAGTTGCTGTTGCTGCTGTTGTATTTGTCTTAGTGGCAGCAGCAGCAGCAGCAGCAGCAGTGACAGGCGCGCTAGCAGTAGGAGGCGCAGCAGTAGGAGTAGCAGCAGCAGTAGCAGGAAAAGCATCAGTAGTAGCAGCAGCACCAGCAGCAGTAGCAGTAGCAGTAGCAACAGCAGTAGCACT
>CAJNJA010045597.1:0-26668 GCA_905231915.1 Symbiodinium necroappetens | reverse complement strand
CCAGGGATAGTTTCTGTTACGCTCGGGGTGCGGTTCCTGTTTCTAGCGCCCGTTTCCGTTGCTGTGTGCTGAATTGGTTTTCCTTACTCGCCAAGGGGTTCCCGTTACTCCCCGCACTCCAGTGCCAGTGCGAGTGCTGCTGTTGCTACTACTACTGCCACTACTGCTGCTGCTGCTGCTAGTCGTAACATAATGGTAGGCGACAAGCAGAAAGGGAAAGAAGGGTCTAGCAGGTGCTCCCGGCACAGACCCACCTGCCATCTGGAAATGAGGCATGCGGCACTGTCCTTGTTGCAAAGTCTCTGGCAGTTTGGCTAGCCCCAAGAGTTTGCGAGGCAGATTATGTTCACAATCCACTTCAGGACCTGCAGTTCCCTTGTGCTGCTGACGAGTTACAGGGCACGAGCGCAGCACAACCTTTCTGACATCTTCTGACTCCCGCATCTCCTTCAGAAGTGGCCCAAGGCCTTGCTTGGCCAGCGCTAGATAGAAAGGTCATGGTGAAAATTCTGGCGAATGGGGATATCGTGCCAGACAACGACCCCAGGGCACAGGCTTCCGTGACGCAGCGGCGCCCTCCAACCGCGAAGGCGTCTGCAACACCGCCACCCAACCCTCCCAGCACTGCTTCAGGTGCAGGTGCAGGGGCGGGTGGAGGCGGCTTTGCAGGAGACGTGGGTGACGGGGAGAATGTCATAGTCGGCGACCTGGCGCGGGCCTGTGGCATCTATGGGAGGACAGTACAGGTGATGGACCGCGAGGTCCCAATGATTTACCTCATCGTAGCAGGAGTACTCGCTCTGCTGTGGATCAGCGGCAACACCAATGCCATCCGTATGGGAGTCTTTGCCTTCATGCTTTATGTGATGTATACTCAGTACACCAAGGCACAGCGCGGAGGAGGCTTGTCGGGCCCCGCACCAGATGACAACAGCAGCGGCGGCCACGTCATAAATCGCGGACGGCCAAGATAGACGAAGCCTTTGAGACTAGTGTCCTGCAGCTGTGAAGAAAAGTGAGGTGTGCGTAGGTTTTCGCTCGGGGAGCTGCCTCGCTTGCTCGGCTGTTGGATGCCCAAAATGCAGGAGAACTTCATGGCAACCTTTGAGGCGGCTGAGGCCCCACTGTGGCCAGGGAGTGTGGTGCCAGTGCAGGCAGATTTTTCTGGGAGAGCCCATGTCAGGGCATTTTTGCATGACGGTGAACATGTTTTGCGCCGCATGGCTCAAAGCTGTTCGTTCCTCCTGGCCTTGGCCTTTCGACCGCAATGACAGGCTGCAGCTTCATATTGTTTTTTTCTTGAGCGGAGTTTTTTTTTGGAGATCTGGGTGTTGCAGGGTGGCAGGCGATGGAGGACTCCAGGCCAACGCGCGCAAAGAGGCGCCGCGGGTGGCCACCCTGCAACGTCGCGCTTGGCACGTTGTGGCTGCACTGAGGAGGTCGTGGCTTCCAGCCTGCTGCTCTTCGCAAGCAAACGAAGGCAGTGGAGTTCTCAATGCCATTCCTTTGGTGTGCGGAGTGAGACATGGTGAAAGCGTGCTTAGCCGTAATTGAGTGCAGGTGGCGACCCGCGATTGGTATGCCTGGCGAGTTTGGGCTCGCCGCATGCAAGAGCTGTGATGTTCGAGTTGTCAGGATGCGGTAGCATCGACACCAAGCAAAGAGGAAGACTACATGGGTCCAGAGGTGTCGAATGCCTCCGGCTCAGGAGTTCCCAAGTTTTGATCATCGCACTGCGCAGCGACAGTCAGTCGGGGCACCAGTAGCCTTGCGCGAGTCGGCCTCAGCTCTCGGCTTTCCTCGACTGAACAGTAAGTGAAGATTAGGTGGGACGTGGCTACGACGGCGAGCAGGGCAACATAAATGCCTGGTCGGGCGAGGAGCAGCTACTCATCCAGAGTACTCATTGGGCACCAGAAGCTTGTCACTTCTGTCACCTCTGTCATTCCGTCGTCTCCTTGTATCTCTTCGTACTCCGTCCTCCGACTTCCTGAGGCTAAGCCCGCCACAGAAGGAACCCGAGTCTGAAACGACCCCTATCCAGGCGCACCTTCTAGCCGCTCTAAGCGAAAAGATTGTCATGTTGTGTTCACAGGCCTCGTTTGAACCCGCGGCTGCCCCTGAGGCGCGCAGACTTGCGAACCTGCTAGGCTGCTTCTAGAAGCTGTAGACTTGAAGGCCGGCAAGCGGAACTCAGGTGCGCGCTCGGAGCCTTTCGCAACCGCTCAACTGACTGCCTGGTGTCAGAAATCGCTCTCGCAGGCCGAGCGCGGAGTACAAGTGCAGATCGTGCCGAGCGAGCAGAACGTTCAGAGCGCGCAGCAAGGTTCGGCTGTGAGTTGTGCCGCACATTTCAGAACGATCAGAGATTGGAGGGCGGTCCCCGTCATCGCAGCCAAGCCGTCCACAGCCAGTGGAGAGGAGTGGAATCCGGCAATCTGCAATGCATGTCTCGGACTGTGAGACTCATCTGCATGTGCCCCGAGGATTTTGAGACCGCCACTGGCTTGAGCTTGGTAAGAACGAAGTTAGAGCGCCAGCGCCCCAGAGCTTGTTTAGACGCACAGACTTCGGCTTGTTATGGCCATACAATGACAGTAATGAAAGGCTGCATGCTGAAAGACCACGAGCTGCCGCTCTCAGACGTGCTTCAAGCCAAGGCCTTCCGAAACTCAGACCGTGCCTCCAAGCGCGATAATCTGAGGAGGATGCATCTTTCCTGGCAGGTTTGTGCAATCAGGGCCATGGCCGAGGCTACCGTGGCGTACAAGTTCGAGAACGACGCTGGCTGCAGATATCTGCCAGGGCTATGCCTCACAAGTAAACGACGAGCATCCGTTGCCTTCTAGTCATCGTTAAAAGCGCCGGTAGAGCAAAGGCGAAGCAGCTCAAAAACCTGCGGGACACATTGCCGCATGCCCAGAGCTGGATCTTCGTCTCTGCCAGCAGTGGGTAGAATAGCATCAAGTGCTGTGGCTGAGGGCTGCAGAACAGCTACTTGGCACGTATTCGTTCTCCAGAGCAGGGGCTGGAAGGAGGCAAACCTTGGGACAACAGTTACTCGTAGCTGTGGAAAAGTACTTGTGGCCTCGGACTGGCAGAGCTGAGGACGGCCCTGTGGGCACGACTGATTCAGGTTAAAGAGCTGCATCAGGCAATCTCAGCGCGAGTGTCCGAGGCGATGCAGTGACCCTGACACTGAAGCATTTATGCTCGTCTCCCTTGGTGTCTCCACGTTCGTCAAGCCCGTTTCGCGGCACAGGCTGTCGAGGTCGAGGACTTCAGCAAAGCTGAAGAGGTCTACGAGCTTCAGAAGCTTGCGGAGGACGTCGGTTCGCTCTGTCTGATAGCCATGGATCCCGTCACGTCCAGGCCAAGCCAAGTCACGTCTGCTTGGGTCTTCCTGACACGGAGGCCAAGACATGAATCTGCAGGACTGTCTCAAGGGCTTCGAGCTGGATGAACGCCAAGGCCAACAAGCAAGACAACAAGAACGTGTTCTGGTAGCGTAGTAGTCATGTTGTTGAAAGCTGGTGGCTCCCCAGGTGGATCTGCTGATTTGACAGCGGGTGCCATATCCTTGGGACCAGCCTCGTCTCTTGGACTCCTCGAAGGCTGGGATGCTTTAGCTCTCTGAGCGGGCCAGCATAGCAAACGGCAGGTGACTTCACTGTGGAGTTCTGGATGCGTTGCCACGTTGCTTTCCTTAGGTTTAACATCGCACTTTCTGTTAGGAAGGCTCTCAAACGCTGTGCAACCCAGGTTGATGTCTCAGCTCGAACCCCCTTGCTGACTGGCGACCCTTCACTCGTTGGAAGCTTTCCGCACCGCGGTTGCAGCATTGAGACAAGCCTGTCTATGTTCTCTGCGTGCTCTGGCACTTGTCTGAAATCGATGCGATCGCCGCCTTTCTTGTTACACATGCCTGATGGCTCGTGACTCGAGGTCCCTGTACGTGAAGCCGGGCGGAGGTGCGGCACTGTGGCCAGGCAGCTTGTCAGAGGGGGCGATTCGCAACACGCCTGCAGGTCTCCAACTTGACTTTGCCGGTGGAAATAGTTATTCCTCGAGGATGCGTCTCCAGCAGCTCCCCGGTGTGGGAATACGTGGGAGATCCATCGGACTTGGGATCGCAGAATAAGGGCAGCGGTGCGCGCAGCGCGCCTGCAGCGCCTGCAGCAAGGACAAAGAAGTGGATGCACGTAGCCATCTCCTACAGCTTCAGTCCCAGTGACAACGACTTCAAGGCACGCCGCGACAACCCACGCGGCAGATTGCCTTGGTATGGCACTGATGGTCGAAATGCCTTTGAGGTGAGCCTTTTCCAGGATGGTTTGCAGGCGCTTGGTCGACAAGTTGCGCAGTCACCACAGTCACGGCACGATCGCTTCTGGGCTCAGGTGGAGTTTGGAAGCGAGATCTGGGCGGTTAACATGGATTCTGAACTCAGGCTCGGACACGTCATGTCTTCAGCGTGGACCTTGAAAGCGCACGGCAGAACTGCTGGCTTCAGGCTTGGTCCTTTCCCTGGGAAGCTGGCCGAGTTCCGCGTCTGGGACCACGCAAGGGCTGCGGATGAGGCACGGCCAGAAAGCCCTATGAAATGCATCAGCCTTGTGAGCTTCAATGGGCCCTCCTGAGGTGGAGCTGTGGATGACTCGCCGCTGCCAAGGTGACGAGCCAGGCCTTTGCTGCTGTCTGAGCCTTCGCCCTTCGCGTTGCTTGGCTCAAAGATTTGCTGCAGTGCTGATTGTCACGTGGCTACACTGCTACATGTGCCGGTGCATTCGAGGTGGCCTGTCAGACTCCACTTTGGATCCTGGCAAGGCCTTGGCCAGCGGGCATTTCTTTGCTGACCGAGGGGCCTTTGACGGAATCTTGTCTGCATAATTCAGACGAGGGTTCAAGCAGCGAGCACCCTAGATGGCTGTAAATGCGTGCGCCGCACGAAGTGGCCGGCGAGGTCCAGTTACTTGGGATGGCGACTGCCCGAGTCTGCTTGATGATCCAGCGGAAGATGAATCGGCTCACTCCTTGTTTGGCAGAAGCGCATTCTATGCGATATAGCTCTTGCTGGCCCGGCGTGCCCTTCGAAGCAAGGTCGGCGATTGCAGGGAGTGTGGGCAAAAGTACACTGCCAAGCAGGCCTCTCTTCCGACAAATTTGGTATAGCTTGGCATTCTGTGGGTTCTGCGCTTCAAAGCGCAGCTTTCCGTGTGGTGTCGAGCTTCGAAGCGCGAGCCTTCTTGGAAGTGGAAAGCCGGACATCAATCTTTCGTGGTGCGAGGAGCTGCATTACTACCGTAGTAGGATCAGGCCACACCGTCAGCTGAGAGATGAAGATTCGAGCCTGGGAACGCAACAGTGCAATCACTCACGAATGACGCCACGGCTTTCTCGCGCGGACAGAAACATTTCGACGGTCTTGTCCAAGATATTCCAAGCCCGCAAGGGGGCAGTAGGGGCTGCCGGGCTGCCTCCTGCCGGGCTGCCTCCTACTCGTTACGCCTCCGGAAAGGAACGAGAGATTGAGCTGAGAGAGTCAGCACTCAGACTCTTTCTGCGGGGAAGGACGGAAGGAAGCGGAGAGCGAGAGAGAGCGAGAGGCTCTTCTAAGACGGTTGGAGAGAGACTGTCAGCACAAGCGCCAGGCTTCGGTTTGGTTCCGTTCGACCCATTCTTGGACCAAATGCCCTTTGCTCCTGACGTCCGGCTCGGAAGGCCAGACCCGATGTCCTGGCGGACAGCGACCCTTGGAGCAACGACAGCCTGCTACGAGCCTGGGAGTGGCTGGACAGTTCGCAGCTCCTTTGCAAAGCCTCGTTTGGGGACTCCCGTAGAGTCACATCCATCTTAACAGCTCCGAAGCCCTTGAAATCTGAGGCACGAGACGAAGGCAACTGGGTAAGATAGCACGGGAAGTTGCCGACTCGTTTTGGACAGTCCCCTTCAGTCTGTCATTCTGCCACTGAGGTTGTCGAGCGCCACCAAGTTGCAGTTGAACAGTACAAGTAGTACAGGTTACGTGCCAGTAGGGACCGATGTGTCATTACTGTCAAGTGCTCGGAAAGAGCATGGCAGCTTTGCAGTAAACTGTGCTTGATGCGTTGATCCTAGTTCCAGTGCGTGGGTGATACTGTGCAGCATCACAGCGAGATCTCAGGACGACGAGAGGCCGAACGCAGGCAGCTAGAGTCTGAGGCTCGTCAGGCAGGGCTGCAGGGTTGCATCCACTGAGCTCGAGCGGGAAGCTTTCAAAGCCTTCTTTGCTTACCTGCACAGGTGGAAGAGCGCCAGCGAAAGGAGTACCTGCATTGGCAAGAGCAGCAGAGACAGCAGGCGGCAGTGCCGGCAGTGCTTGCTGCTGTGTTTCCATGTCACACTTCTTTCAATCAGGAAGAGCTGGAGCTAAAGAGAAGGGAGGACGAGGCTCATGATCTAGTTCTTCGACTACTTCCTGCGACTCCTGCGTGGCTTGAAGTGGACCTCGAAGGCTATCGGCCGAAGAGCTCAAACCTTCGGGTAGTTAGGCGTAGGGCGGAGCCGGGGGAAACGGGCCACAGCCATGGCTCCGCGGCGTCGGCTCGGTGCGATTGCCTTCGGCCTGCTTTCCCTGGCCGAGGCGGTCAGGAAGCCCTTTGTTGCACCGATGCAGGGACGTTTTGCAGACAGGCGAATTTGGCGCTGCTTGGGCAATATGCGAGCTACGATGTGACCCGGCCTTCGTTACTCTGGACTTCCGCGTTTTGTGGACTCACGGCTTCCAGTGCAGAACGATTTTCAATGCATGGGGGAATGCAGAATCGTTGCGAGACTGTCATGCGGGAGCCAACGACCCAAGACGTGTGGAGCCGAACAGATGGCTCGATTCTTGACGTCCTGCACAACGAAAAACACGGTGTAGACGCCACTCCACATGCGGCTACTGGTAGTCCATTGTTAAACTTTCGGTGCTGCTCTCCCCGCGTTGCTGAGCCTCGAGCCTTGGCCCCGTGATGTCCTGCTGCTTGCTAGGAGCCTGCCGAGTCGCAAGAGTTATGTGTGGAGACGCTGCCAGAATGGTTATGCCATTTTTGCTCTCAGTGCGGAGGCTAGGGCATCCAGCTTGGAAACCGTGCAATCACGTGAGGATCGTGACTTTGATCAGGAATGGGAGAAACTGCCGGACGAAGGTTCCATCGCAAGGGAGACCTTGCGCCACAACCTTCAAGCTCACGAGCTCGAGGATGTGGAGATTAACTGTCTTCCTTCGCCCAGGTGGATGTTGATGATACCTCCCCCTCTGAGAAACTCAAAGAGATGGACATGGCCACGGCCAAGTGGGTTATGAAGGGGGACGACCCAGTCAAGGTGGTAGAGATCGCCAAGGACACCGAGATGCAGGATGGCCTTTCGGAGCCGACCCCGATGGAAAACGGAGACCCCGGTGGATGCCACGGGCGTGCCCTCTACAGGTTAGGTGATGTTGTCCAAGAAAAGGCGCGGCCCAGCCGCCCACAGCCGGCGGTTGGTCCCCTCCTCGTCGAAGTTGGGCCTTGGTGTTTTGGAAGAGAAGCTGGCTTCCCTGCAGGCAGAGATCTTCTTCAGCCTGAAGAGACAGATTTGGCCAGATCTACAAGAAGCAGTTGCAGCAGCACTACCTCCTCTCGGTGGAGTACAGCTACAAGCGTCAGGGCATCGCCCCAGCTGGCAAAGGGGACGTGCCAGCTCTGCCACAAGCACCCCCCCCCCCTCGGCTGAGGTCAAGCTGGGCGAAGTGAAATGGAGAATGTTGTGTGGGTTTCTGTGGGCTTTCGAGTGTCATCTGGGTGCTTCCTCTCGTCTACCGGGCCCGCGGCCGATCTCCTTAACTCAACGGCCGAGAGGATGGAGAGCCCGCGCCTGTTGCGACGGCTGCCAGTCTGCCAGTCCTGCTTGCTTCATCGGGGGCGCTCTCCCTCCGGCTTATCCGCGAACGTTACGTGGTGGCTGGGTGAGCGAGTGCCTGAAGGTCGAAGGCACCTGGTCAGCAAAGTTCACCTCCGTAGCGTCCGAAGTCGCGTGGTGGCTTGGGCCCAGACACCTCTACCCAGACAGCTTCCCTGCGCTGCTGTGTCCGAGTCCGGCGGAAGGGAGTTCCCCAGCTGGACGTCATCACCCAGTTGCAGGCAGGCTCTCTGGATGGCCCAGTTCCTCGATCTGGGCCACGCCAGTGGTCCGGTCCTGGATCAAGGATTGGGGGTTTTCTACTTTTCATTTAGACCTTCGTTGGTTTGGACATGCGACTGGAAGACCTACATGCATCGCCACGAACCTCCCAATCGAAGATTGGCAGGGCCGACTGTGCAACCGTCTTGCCTATGGACCTGACTCAGGTTGGGGGCCACATGGTACGAGATACCCGGAATTGATGATGAATAAACCGTCCAAGGTTCTCTTCCTACCTACCCGGAAGTCCTCAGCACTGGTGTTTTTTGTGGGGGTCGACTCACCCTCCATTCACCCGGCGAGCTTTCTGGAGACACGTACTTGCCGCCGCCAGATCCGTGAGACGTTCATGGAAGAGGTTCCAATGGGAATGGTCTTTGGGCCATACCCGAGCTCAGGCAGCGGAGCACTGTGGATGTTCGGAAGATGATCTCTGCCCCATTGCTGGGATTGATGAAGCGGACAAGGTCCGATCCATCTTCGACGGATCACAGGGAGGTGCCAACAGCACACTGGCATCGAAGCAATTTGAAGGCCCTGACCGAGTGCAGGTGCCCTTGGCCCTGAGCCCCTGGGACATGGGGACGGAGGACCTACATGTGGACAGCCCACAGACGCAACAAGATTCTGTTTCAGGAATGGAAGTACCAAATGGCCCAAGTTGGGGAGGAATGGCGGGTCAACACAGTGGGCACCTATGGCATGGCCAATGTCAGCTGTACTGGGGGCGTGTGGCCGCCCTCCTTCGGATTTGCCACTCGGATTTCCCTCAGATGGACTGGGGATTTGTCTTTTCTGATGACTTTGCTTGGCTTCTGCGGAAATCAAACTCCAAGCTCATGGCCACGGCCATGTGCCCGCATCTTCCCGCTTCTGTTATCCTTGGGTACCCCTCTTAGCCGGAAGAAGACCCTCGTGGCAGAGGTCAACGCGGGGGTCATGTCGGCCGGGCCACCACAGCATGTCCCTTGACGAAGCCGTTCTTACAGTCTTTTTGGCCTGGAAGAAGGCATGCCTTAACGCAGGAAGACCTAGTAAGCTGATCCGTGCTCTGGCTTCTCTTCTTCATGCTTTCTTCCAAAAGAAATTCCGGCAAGCCTCCCCTTATGTACCTCTGGCCATTTGGGCCCGCGCTAGTGATGCGAGCGCCTCGGACGATGGTTCGGCATTCGTGGGCGGCTGGCTGTCCAACTTGGAGAAGCCGGCGAAGGGGACGTTTTCTGGTTCCGCTACCAGGTCACCCCGGGCAGACATGCTTGGGCCTTTCATCCGCCCGGTCAGCGACAACCAGGGGAACGTTTACTCACTCTTCAATTAAAAATCCAAAAAGATGCCTGCCTCGGTGATCTTGATGGAAATTCTCCTTCAGCTGCACCGCCATGGCATGCAGATTGCACCTTCCCATGTCAAGCGGGACTACAACACTTGGGCTGATGAGCTGACCCATCCTGCTTTGAATGGTTTCACCCCGATCTGATCTTCGGCTCCCTTTTGCGCCAATCTTGTCACATTTCACTCTGTTGAAATCGATTCTCGATGATCGCTTGTTCGACTAGTTTCCTGCCCTCACCCATGGGCCCGTGCAAGGCGCCCGGTGAGGCTGTGGCTGCCTCCTGCCTCGGCTTGCTGTTGAACGGCACAGGCTTTCTTTACCTAGGTCTTGCTCCGGTGGGGGTCCGGGACTCTAGGTGCCTTGGGCCCTGACTGTCCGGACCCCAACCCGAGAGCATTTTTGGACCGAGCCTTCGACCGAAGGGCTTCGGCTCTGGGAGTCGGCAGCCACACCCACCATGCAAAAGGTGTCCCTTGCTGCTGCACGCTTTGATGTGTCTGCCATTTTCATGCGGATATCTGGCATCAATAGAGAACCATCCCGGTTTTTATTCGGGTCCCACAGCTCGCCCCACGCCTGCCGTGCTGTCGCACAAGCACCGCTTCTCTGCGGAGGTTCGATGTGCATTGAAGCTCCTTCGATCTCTCGATGTTGGCATTTATGCATATTGTGCCAACAATAGTGCCAACACTGTTCAAGCTTGCTGTCAAGCTTGGGGACGTTTGCGGATTGGACCTCGCACCCTTTTGCTCCTGCGCAGCTGCTTTGATACGCTGTGTGACGGTTCTGAGGCCCGCATGCCCATCGAGAAGGCGGCAGAGATGGTACGGGAGGTGGAGCAGAATCTGCAGTCCAGTGCAGCAGGAGCAGCAGACCAGGCGCCCCCACGGGTCAAAGAGGGGTTTGTACTGACCGAGAATGCAACGTGGCGGAGATGAGCGAAGTTTGGCCAACATTATCTGCTTGCCTTGTTCAGGTGCGGGACAACCCGCCGTGTCCGCAGGTCCCCCACCGATTTGCGGCACAAATGACATTCGTGTCCACAGACTCAGGCGCAACAATTCACTGTCGTGAGAAGCCGATGCGCCTGCATGATTAGGTGAGCGCTTGCTGGCAGGTTATCCCGCAAAAGGGCCCGGCTTCTTTGCGCAGGATGTGGACTTGAAAGCTATGCGAATGGAAACAATTCGGCCCTTCCTTGGCAAGATTAAGGGCATGGACACCAATTTGACCATGCTGACGCTTTGCATGAGATTTTCATCGAGCTTGGAAGTGAGTTGGGTTTGTGCGTCACTGGAGAATGGGCGGGCGGTTTCCGTCGGCAGTGAACCGAGGAGCATAGGCAATCATTCCTGGGACCTCACAGGGGGCAATCAGCCAATGTGCCGTGTTCTGCCCATGTTTGGAAATCAGCGACACTCGCTCGCATCTGGTTTCCAGATCCTGTGCAATCACCATCGAATCTCGTAGAGCCTTGCCGATCCTTGCAGGCTTCCACGACATGTTTGCCTGGGCTGCGAATCCAGCACTAGCGGAATACGTGGGGCCGCACGTCGTGGCTGGACACAGCTGCGACCTGTGGCGCTTCCGGTTCGGGAGCCTTCTGCATGACTTCCGATCCTTTTGCATGGATCTTATTGGAACGTGTTGGTTGCCTAGTGGCCTGGTGTAGTAGGGCTTCGACCGGATGGTAGTGAAAATCTGTGGTGGTGCAATGTGCTCCCTTTGACAGCTGCAGCTGGCAGGAGCAAGACCTTAAACCAAACCTTGTGCGCTGATGGAAATATTCCAGTGGAGCTAGTGATTTCCATCAACAACTCCAGTGGCATCTTGCTTGCAAGCCCTGGGTACTGGTGCAACGACCGATACTTGATATGTACCGCCAAGGCACAAAGGTAAAGAAGCTGCTGGCCAGCTACCAGTTCAGCCAAGTGACTTCTCAGGCCAGCTGGTGTATGAGAGAAATCATTGGGTTTAGGGAGCCGGCTTCCAGTTTGGAAGGTCGATCAGACTCTCTTGGAGAAACCTTCCATCTGCGACAGCTTGGCCCCGCCGTGCGAGAAGGGGCGAGATGTTGGGCCGGTGACTGTGGCCACCTGGATGGGTCCATGAAGAGTACCGAAAGCAATGATCAGAAGTCTTGCCGCTGGAGCACACGAGCGTTTTGCAAAGGCCGTGTCAGTCGCATTCCAGCTTTGGCGTCGACTTTTAATGTTGCAGTTGCAATGCATGGCTCTCTGGGGCTGCGCTGAGGATGCATACGTCTTCCACCCTGGCATCTCAGCAGTTGACTACAACATAGAGGACGGTTGTACGCTGTTGCTTGTATAATCTGCATGGAAACTGGTTGAAGGACAGGTGCGATCTATTCCCAGAGCCGGCCTTGACAGGATCAGAATGTGGCGGATTTGCGAGGCGATGCGCTTTTCATTTGCATGGACTGCCTCCAGAATCAGAGCTCCTTCATTGACCACAACTACACACGGCAAATCGGCAGCTGTATGCTTCATGATTGTTGCATAACCTATTTGTGCTGTAAGGTTGCAAGTATAATCTAATTACTGGAAGGTTGCGATGAGAGACTGTAAGGGAACCAGAAGGGTACTCTGATACTAACTAACTGGAAACATAGCACAAGCTCATTGGCCATGCCATGACTTGGTAACTTAGTAGACTGTGTGGCGCTGAAGGATCTCTCGCTACACGCTGCAAATGTCGCCAGCATTTGGCCAGTGCCTTGCCTCAGTAGAGTGGGTCTTGTTTTTTGGTGTCGCTTCTTTCGCTGAACTACAAGATGTACCCGCGAAGAAACATTGGACCGTCTGAAACACAACAAGGTATGCGCTTTGCAATGGCTATCCGGAGCAGAACTCAGTGAGATATCAGCTCAGCTACTGGCTTCGCAGATAAAGCTAGGCATGTCCTGCAACGCCACTGCAGGACACCGTGCCGCCTGGTCCGGAGTGTCTTGGTGGGGATCCCCGTCTGGTTGGAAAGGAAGCGCCTTTCTTCGCTGGCGATGGAGAAAACAGGCTTTTCGGCCGAACTTGAGGCCCTTGAGGCCTCGAGGCTCCAAAGGCCAAAGAACTAGGCCTGGCGAATCGAGGTGCTCGGCTGACAGCTCCATTGGTTTCTGGCTCCTCGGCCTTTTCCGGGAGGGGCTAAGGCTAACGACCAAAAGCAGATGCACGGCCTTGGTCGAGGTATGGCCTGCCGAAGGCTGGCCACTGCTCGGCCGGCGAAGTCCCCAAGAAGGGCGCGTGGGAGTCGGGCTGTACCTGGTCGATTCTGAAGCGGCACAAGACCATCAAACAGGCTCCTGACTCCCTTTTGCAGCAGAGAGAGACTGTTGTTGCTCGTCAGACTTGCCTGCTCAACGACCACCACTACCTCACCTTCTGCCAAGCAGACTTCAAAGAGGGCAAAGGCTTTCCAAGGAGCCCGAGAATCCAGCGATGTCAGAGTCAAAACAAGAGCTTTTCTGGCACAGTTGTAGCTCTCCTTGTTGTCCAGGAGTGAGGCAGCACTGCTTGCGGCATTCAGCTCTGAAGACGCTTGTTGTCAAGCCAGTTCTTCGCATTTGTGGAATTGCGCGAATGTCACGAACTGTTCTGAGGATCCCTCGAAGGGAGGTTGTGCAGACATCGGCGGGCCGGACGGTGATGTGGAATCAACTTCTCTAGTGGTATAAAGTCTTAGGCATCCGTCAAGGCAGGATTTCGCAACATTGCGCATCTAAATTACAGTAGTCAGCAACCATCTGGTGTTTTCGGCAGGAGCCAGAATCCTGTATGCCGTGTCTCAATAATTTTCAGGTGTGTTACCTCGTTTTCTGACTTTTGAAGCTGGCTTTTTGGCGAGGTTTCCCGAGAGGCTGCTCGTGTCAGCCACCTGTGGCACATGGCCAAAAGGAGTCTTTTGAAACACGCACATCATGTACTGAACAATTTGATTTAGCAAGTTCTTGGTTTGGCGACCGCAAGTTTCAGAGCGCTTCCTCGCAGCTGTGGCCGAAATCCTTGAGGAAGGTTTGCTCCATGGAACTCCTTAGAGGGCGTCGGCGAAGCCCGTGCCACCGGTGTCGCTGCTTCATAGTTTCACGCGACACGAGGACTCTTGGTCCCATGTGGCGAAAAAAGCAGGGCCTGCATTGAAACTGCGGAACTTGTCCGGGTGCCTTGCTCTTTGAGCGCAGGATAGTGACTCCGACGTGAAACAAGCATAAACAAGTAGTTGTGTACCACAAGGGCCACAACTAATCTACCCAAGCGTGGTCTAGGGCGGACACATGATGTGACAGAATGATTCCGATAGGGGCTCCCAGCCAACATGACAGCCACCAGAAAAGGTCGATCCGGCTTGGCACTCGCGTTGCAACCGGCTTATGTGTACGAACAAAATTGTTACACGCAGCCTCTCTCGGAGCGGGCATTGCTGGGTCAAGCTTTGTCGATTCCTGTAAGTTCTGCAGCCCGCAGTCGAAACGGAGCAGTTCCTGCATCTTTTCAGGAAGAAGCGGCACGCCAGAAGATCTTGCAGCTACGGGACCGCAGAGAGTTCGAGACGCATTTTGTCTAGCGGACCGTGTCCCCGAAGCTTGGCAGGAGCACGCGCAGCGGGCTCGCCGAATGCCACTCGACTCGGCATGTCTCGGTAACCGTCGGTATCTGCACCATGGGGCCCAGAGCAAGCCACGATCTCAGGACCCAAGACTCCCTCAGGACGTTAGCGAGCTGGACATGCCCATTTTCAAGGTACTGAGCTGCGACGTGCAAAGACACTGTTTAGTAGTAGTCGGAACAAAAAAATGCCTTGCTTTCCTGTCATGCTGGTTCAGAGCTGAGGCTGTGAAGCTGTCTTGCAGTCCAATCCATGCAGAGGTTTTTATCGCGAAGGTCAATGGGCCCAGCTCTTGATCGCGGCGGCAGGTGTTGACAGCAGAAGTTCCTAGCTTAGAACATGCTGCTTCCAGACACAGCTGCTGTGCCTCAGTGTTGTTTTCTGCAAAGCAGACAGCCCATGAGGCACTTCATTTCCAGACGAACAGACCAAAACAGATAGAACTGTGGCTAGCTTGAATGCGCCATCGCGCACTTTCCACCCTCTCAGGTTGTCAACATGCTTAGTGGTATGATAGTTGAACATCTGGGACATTGGTTGCCACCTGAGTTTTCCGCTGATTTGCAAAAGCACCCTGCCGACTGCTTGGTCAGCAAAGAAGTGTACAGAAATCCAATTTACGCAGACGATGGTTAAGAAAGCTGACCGGGCAACCTTTCACTCCAGACGTGTTCAAACACGGATCGGCACCAGTCGTGATAGAATTTCATAGAAGTGTCGCAATGGCAGCGCAAGTGCATGCCGAAAGCATTGTACATGGTCCTAGACGGGACTGAGACTCATTGAGAAGACATTTGTCAGCCTTGCCGGGCACAGGAAGGTCGAAAATAGATCCGCAGCCGAGTGGCTGATACATGGTGAAGCTATGGACTCGAGCCACAGGTGTTTGGTTCTGGCAGTGGGTGCGATGAGTGGGGCTAGGCTAGAGCGGCTAGAGTGTTTGGGACGGTAGCTTCCGTTCTTTTCAGATACCAGGCAGCTGGCCTTCACTTTTCGAGACCCGTCATAAATGCATATTGGCATTTGCGGCCATCCAGTCTGGTGGTCCGGCAAGCCGAGCACTGTGCCTATTGACATTCTGCGAGAGGATTCTAGGGGGAGAGCTCGTCTCCCGACAGGATCGCACTTTCCTCCTAGCGGTGTCCGTTGTGCACTGCTGCGCCGTGAAGAGGACTCATGCCGGCTTAGGATATAGCGTGTCAAACACATGGTATTGGGAGACGGTTCCGTGCTACGTGCATTGGCTGCAAAGCCACCGATGAAGTTCCTGTTCGCACACACCCTAGGCTGCAGGCTCTGTTGAGGGAGCTTTATGTCGAGCAGATGTCTACATGACCATCCGTCAAAACTTCGCTAATTGTAGTTAAGAGTAGGGTGGCCGTGGAATGCCGGATCTTGCCAATTTCCTTGGAAAGCCATAGGACACCGTGGCACCCCCCAAAAGCGATACGATCAACAAAGATCATCTGTTGTAACATTTAATTGCTGCCGCGGCATGTATGCCTTAATTTTCCGAGTGATATGTGGCTAGGCAATCGATACCCGAATCGTTTCGTGACCCACTGCCCATTCTGATGGAAAAAGCGCAGTATAGGGCAGGTAAAGGGCAGTAAAATGAAGTAAAGAGCAGCAAAGCGCAGCAAATGGCAGTAAACGGCCGGGCAAGCTACGAGTAGGATCAGTGAGTCTGATGGTCTTCTTACTTTCACGAGAGCAAAGCCACACCTCACAGAAACATGTGACGAAATCCTTGTACAGCGATAGGACCCCCCAAAGCATCTATGGTTTGGCCATGAATAGGAATTTTTGACAATCGCTCAAATATGGACTAGAGTCTGGTGGACAGCTGGGATGGGAGATTCTGTGAAGTCGTGCGGGGATTGGCCGATGCAGCTGCGGACTTAAGCGGTGATGTGTCTCCTCGTGACGCCAGGAAAGTCTTCTCGCATGAGTTCCTTGCGTGCATAGCTTAACCTCGTGGTGTGACACGATTTCGGCGTCCACCAGCCCGCCAGCGAAGTAAACATAAGGACGGCTCAGCTGCTCCCAAAGCAACATGAGCCCAAGGGCTCACAGAGCCGCTCCAAGGCTCAGAGAACCGCAGGAGATTTGGAACGTGAGATTCGCCAGATTCGCCAGGCGTCCTCGGGAACTCCAGAACTTCCGAAGCCCCTGTCCTTGCTTTTCCAGGCTTGGACGGCTTTGCACCGGGCCGGGCCGCATTTTTTCTCTGCGTCTTGTCGGATGCCATGCAGGCAATTCCTGGCCGTCTGAATTGGCAGTCCCCATCCTACCGATGTGCAGAGGATGGAGAACCCTCCAGTAAGTTGAGCCTGGTGGCTGGCATCCAAGGCCAAAGCCGTACATGGCACTGGCCGTAGGCTAAGCTTCGGTGATCTGGAGGAGGCTGTTGAAGTAACAGCAGAGACGGCTCTCTTCTCAGGTGCGCATGCTGCTGGAAGTGGTTCACGCACAACTCCCAACTGTTCAACCGCCACAAGCTGGATGCGCCACTTTGCGCTGTGCATGTATGTGTGCGCGCATAGCTTCTTCAGGCAGAAGCCATGCCGCCTTTCGCCCATGCAGCTGCTCACAAGTGAAGCTGGCCAATGATTATTAATTGTTGTGTTCGTAAGAGAATGTCGCTCTGTCCCGGACCTTGCTTGACGGCAGGGTGGCCTCGACTGCCATGCAGGCTGCCGCTTCCCAAGTGCGCAAAGTCCTTCAAGAGGCTTCGAAGTGATGTGCAAGCAGTGCAGCATGTTCGGCAGGAGCCGATCTTGCAAGCATGCCTGGCCATCTCATGGCGAGAAGCATGTTTCGCAGGCGCAGTGTGCAGAGGATGCTGGCGCTTGGCTCGTGTTGATCCCAGCTGCCCTCGCTGTTGCAGTGGTGGAAAGACTGCCTTCGGCACAGCTTAGCAAGTTCTTCAGGTTGATGTCTTCTGTGAGGAGTGGGAGCAGCATAAGGCTCCGCGGCTCACACGACTAGCGGACATGTTGCAAGAGAGGTTCGAACCCATGTTGAATTGGCGCACTCAGGCGGGCTTGCCTCACCTGCCAGAGTTTTTTGCAGACCCACGGCCTTTTCCTCGTCTGCAGACTTGGGGGTCATCAAAATTTCCAAAGTTGTGAAACACAGAGCTTTGTATTTGAGGCGCCTGGCCCCGCCTGAAGGCGAAATGACCTAGCTACATGGATTTCCTGGCATTGTCTGCTGGTGTACTGCAAGCATCTCTCCGCTTGTCACGCCAGGTGCTGTTGGTGTGGGGAGGTGTGGAGCAGACAAGCTCAAAAAGCCATTACCGGGCTTAGCTCCTTCTGAGGCGGTCGTCGATGCAACGACCAAGCATCGTGGTTGCCGCGCAGCATGCTGCCAGAGCCCGAGAATTGACACACCATTTGGGTTTGCTGTTTCCTACCCCGTGGTCAGGTGCGGAGTCTCCTGATGTGCAGGACATCCCGCGATGCAGCGCTTTGCTGCCGGCGGCCTGATTTTGATCTTGGCAGGAGGCTGGTGCGAAGCCTTCCTGGCAGATGCCTCAGCATTGTGGTTTCCTGGCTTTCGAGCGGAGCGGGACCCCGGGCCCAGGTGCCGTGCCAAAGGCAGAGGAACAACCAGGAGGCGAGAAGGGATAATTAACAATAATGAATAAGAATCCATAAAATAGACAATAAACAGCAATCAATAATAAATAATAATAAATAGCAATTACTAATAAGCAATAATTAATAACCATTAATAATTACTAAGACATAGTAATAACTAGTAATAATGAATACAACTTAAGAATACTTAATAATTATTAATAATAGTTAGTAAGAATACATAAATATTAACAAGAACTAACAATCAACAACAATAGTTAGTAGTAAGTAACGTGGTAAACGCCGGTGCTCAAAGTCTTGGCTTCGAAGCCGCAGGTCCACAGTGGCTGCGGTACAGCAACTGGGCTGCACCTGCCTGCTGTTGAGTACTGGTTCCCGACAGCAGTGCCTTGTTGCGACAGTACAAGGTGACGAGCCACTGCCAATTCAGTTGCCGATGGAGGTGGGGCCCAGCCTAGTTGGAGACAGAGTCCGGTGACACTGTCAGTGTCACACGAGGCTTCCGGGCGCCTTCGCGAAGGTGGGGTTGTGGACCTCCACAACTACACTTGCTCTGCCGGCAATGGTTTGCAGGGAGACGGCCGGAGCCAAAGAGCAGACAATCCGTGGAGTTGGACATCTGCAGACCCCGCTCTACATGTGCATGCAATTTTTTTCATGTGGGACTGCAGCGGGGACTGTCCTGCGGCATGCGCAAGCGGTTCAGGCTCGTGGATGCAGGAGGGGTGCTGTCGGGTCCTTTCTGGCCTTTATGGGATCTTCATGGTGCACGTGCCATCGAAGACTTCAGGCACCATGTTCTGCAGCCATTTGGGTTCAGCCGTGCACACTGTTATCAAACAATGCTTGGTGCAAGATGTCCCAAGAACCGGTGGAGTTGCTAAGCGCTGGCATTCCACAAGAGGCTTCGGCCAAGTGCACGCTTCTTCTGAAGCTAGGCAGATTGTTCTCTCGTGTCAGCTTTCATTGGCAGCGGCGGCATGCTGAGTGAGCTACACAGCCTTCGCACAACCGAGCTGAGGAAAAAATGCGTGAAGCTGCTGGAAACTTTCAACCCGAAAGTCACCACGGTAGATGCCTACATGGACGATGCCAAGTTCTTGGAAGATCCCATGATTGGAGACGTGGAGCTCAAGTTTATTCATCAAGTATTCTACGGCTGCCATCGCTATGGCAAGCTTCTGAAGCTTTTCGTCACGAGCTTTGCCTTCAGGGTCCCAGCCATCGCCGTTAGATCAGAGCAAAGCTTGTACCAAGTCCTGGCCTACCTTCTCTTCTTCAGGCGTGGGGTCATGATTGTTTGGCATGGTGAGTAGCTGTTGTCTCACCTCCGTCCTTTGATGGGAGGCTTGATGAAATGGGCTTGCAAGATTTTCGAAAGTTCATTTTCTGTGGCTATGGAAGTCCTCCAGCCATCTTCGCGCTCATGTGCCTCCGATCTTAAACTGAAGTGAATGAAAGTTGCACCTGCGGCGTGCAAGCATCGGCTTCAGGCAATATGCTCTGGATCGGGAAGAGCTGAACAATTGGGTCATGCAGGAATGGCTGAAGCACTATGACCCAGAATATTTGGACGAGGAGCCTTCGGGGGGACGCCATTCGGGCAGGACCAGTCAATGCTTGTGTCTCAGACTAGAAAAGATGTTCGTCAGGACGTGCTTGGAAAACTTCATCGCCGAGCCGAGGATTTGAAGCCGATGATGGAGGAAATTCAGCTCAAAGCGACGGGTGTTGCAAAGTCTGGTGGTCAGCGTGGACCCGGCACAGTGAAGTCTGACAAGAAACTCACCGAGTTCGAGCCGTTCAATCTCACGGCCGTGAAGCCGAGGACACTGCTGTCAGAAGTTCCGAACTGCAACAAGAATTACTGTCGAGTAGCACTTGTCTGACCTCTGCAGGTTGATCCCTGAGCCGGAGAGTTCTGTGCTCAAGGACTTGACTGCGCATCCTGTACCCGCGCACATCAATCGGACAAGCCTGGCGGCGATAGAGGAGGCGAGAAAAAGGCAGCGTGAGGAAGAGAAGGCAAGAGTTGCTGCGAAGTACTCGGTTGACGATGAGTTCATTTTTGAGACCGCCGGTCGGCGAGACCATGAAACGATCAGGATGCAGCTTCAAGAGGATGCAGACAAGAAGACCATGGCTGAGTGCACATTCCAGCCAAAATCCAAGAAACGCATCATGCCAGCAGAGGATGCTACGGTGCGGCAGAACACCACGCAAGTCCTTCGAGAGGATGCTCGAGTGAGACAGACAATGCTGGCGGAGCACGACTTGCTCAAACAGTATGAGGCTGAACTACATGATGCCTCAGAGTTTTACGCGTGGCAGGATCGCATGAGGAAGACCCCGGACAGCAAATTATTTGTACTCCTGGGCAAGCTGTTGCTCTTCTTTGTTCTGTAATCTACGAAGGGCTTCGATACTAGCAGATAAAATGCCATGCCAAGGAAGGACTTTCTTGAGGAGGAGGCCCGCACGAAGGAGCGCATCATCCAGACGCAACTGGCAAGAGACGTCGCTGCAGAAGCGCATGAAGCAGCAACAAGGATGAAATCCATCCAAGCCGAGTTTCAGCACCTTGGCAGAAGATACATTTCAGCAAGGGACCACACGCGGCTTAAGCCTGAAAGACATGATTGCACAGGAAGAAAGACCTGCAAGTACAACTCGTGCCTTGGATGGAAGTGCCTATAGCTTGCGCTGTACTGCAGCAGTGGTTGGTTGCCGAAGCTGGGTCTTTGCGTTGACTGAGGAGGCCAAAGAACGAGAGAGCCTTGACTGAGTGTTAAAGCTTCTGGGGTTTATTGGGTGTTGAGGGGTTGGCGGCGGCGGGTGCAGTCTGCACTTCACACTCAACGACGGACGTCTCAAAAACCTGCAGCCGGAGGCCCAGCATTTGTTGAAGCTGATGCCGATGGTGGCTGTGATGGTAAGGGTGAGAGAATCTCTGAAGAGAAGGGATATTTTTATGTAGAGTGTTCAAGGGTAAGAACGAGACGAAGGTTCAGAGACATGGTGCCCAAAACTACGTGGAGACAAGACCGCGAAAGCTGCCACATGTTCAGCTGGACTCAGATCTGACATAAGGGTTCCGTGAGGCGTGCCCTTTTCTCGGGAGCATATCTTTCCAATCCCCATGCCTGGAGTCTTGCCCGGCAATGCTGAAGCATGCTCAAGGCATAAGGCTCCTTCATGCTGCCACGCTCTTTCGCGACACATACATCGGCCTTCGAAACTCCACATCTAGGCACTTATTGTTTGCAGGGCTGACTCGTTGAGGTTGGGTTTGATGTGTGCAGGCGGAGCATGCACATTCCTTGGGTGGGAGTGGCCGGGAAAGTCGTCTTATGGTTCGTAGCAGCACCAACCACGGAATCACGGAGGTATGAGGCTGATCTCGAGCAGAAGCAGAAAGTTGTGGAGCAGACAACTGAAGACAGAGAGAAGGCAAGGCCTTGCACAGCACCATGTGCAGCTTGAAGACACCTAAGGCGAAAATTGATTTTAGCAAACTATGCTTCTTCCCCTTCGTGTGTGCAGGTTATGATTGCGGTTATTTCTACACTGCACTGTAGCTAGATTGTCAGTTTGAGCTAATCAATCTAATCTAGCCAAATTCGAATTTAAAGTTACATTGCGCTATAGCATGCATGTCGTGGATCCATTGCAAAGTCAGAAACTGGGTCTTGAATCAGAAACTGCGCATCAGAAACCAGACGCGCATCAGAAACTGCCGCGCATCAGAAGCTGCGCATCAGAAACCGCCCCACATCAGAAACCGCCCCACATCAGAAACCGCCGCGCATCAGAAACCGGCGCATCGGAAACCAGCGCATGTCAGGAACTGGAGGTGCGTATCAGAAACCGGAGTTTGGAAACTGGCACGGGAGCAATGCTGGGGTGGTGAGAAGAGAGCATGCATGGCCCAACTATGATAACGGAATGGTCTCATGCGTTATGAGAAGAGCCAGCCATGATAACATCTGTGGTCTAATGCATTCTGAGCACAAAGCATCCAGGGCCCGACAAAACATCCATGGCCCAACCATGACACCATGGCCTGATGCACTCTGACTCTCCATGGGGGGTTGGGAGGGGGGCCATGATAACGGATAACGTCCATGGTCTAATGCATTCTGGGGGCGCAGCATCCAGGGCCCAACAGAGCATCCATGGACCATGATACCGTGGTCTGATGCATTCTGACTCCTTGGAGGGGGGGTCCATCGTCCAATGCATTATGAGCACAAAGCATCCAGGGCCCAATGGAGCATCCATGGCCCAGCCATGATAACGTCCATGGTCTAAAGCGTTCGAAGCACAAAGCATTCAGCGCCCAACCATGATAACGTCTATGGTCTGATGTATTCTGACAGAGAGCATCCATGGCCCAACCATGCTAACGTCCATGGTCTTATGCGTTCTGAGCACATCTGAGCACAGAGCATCCGAACTACAATCGACTGCAACTTTATATTTACTTAAGCTTGTACAATCTAATGAAGCGTTGAGGTTTTAGTCCTGCCCGGCCGCAATGTTCCTGGCAACGGTTCCTGAATCACGGCTTCTGGTTCCGAAGGACGCGTTTGCTTTCTGATTCCGCCGTTCTGGTTTCCGATTCATGGTGTGATTTCCGAATCAGTCGGTCTGGTTTCTGAATCGGCCGTCGTGGTTTCCGAATCAGAAGTTTGGGGTTTCCGAATCATGGCTGGTTTCTGAACCACGGCTGGTTTCTGATTCAGCCGTTCTGGTTGCTGATTCAGTCGCTCTGGTTACCGATTTGTCCGCCGACCACATGTCGCGTCGTCATGGTGTGTTGTATTATGTTGTACTGATGTTGTATTGCAGTATTTGTTCGTGCTGCGTGCACATTATAAGGGATAGATGGGTACACATACATCCGCACTTACACACACATAAATACATATCTGAATATGAATATAAATAAGTCAACCAGTACGTGCATAAATAAATAAAGACATGTATAAATACATAAACATATACACATGTGCATATATATATATGTATATGTATATATATATATCCATACACACATAGACACATATACATACATACATACGTACGCGCGTACGTACATACATAAATACATACACATATTTATACATATATATATGTATGTATGTATGTGCGAAGTTATATATTTATAAATGGAAATATATATATATATAGAGATGTATATATACGGGTGCGAAGTTATATGTCTATACATGGATATAAATATAAATATAAATAAATAAATTGAGTATGTATATAGATAGATAGATAGATACGTATGGATAGAAGTAAGAGCATAAGCACACATTCAAATCAATATCTATATCTATCTATATATATATATATTAATGTATTAGTATTAATATATATATATATGCAAATTTATATAGGTAGATGGATAGACAGATACATAGATAGACATGTTTTCATATTCACACATAGATATGCCGCCACACACGCATACACACCCTTGTACGCGTATGTATGTATTTTCAACGTATATGTGCGTGCGTACACCTTTACATGCATATCAACATGTGTATATGCATATGTATGTGCACATGCGTATGCATATACACAAGCATGTACAAATACACAGGCACATTGATGTACTTAGTTACATACATATACACAGACATACACAGACCTGCACCAGTTCATGCACGTGCATATCTACATGTACATGCATGTCACTTACATATACTTATACGAACGTGTGCCGAAGTGCATATATAAATACGCACAGACTACAGATATAGATCTGGATGTGGATATGGATGTACGTATGTACATACATACATATTTGCATGCGCACATGCGCAACATACACCCGTACATACATGCATGCACACAGCCCTACATTCATGGGTAGGCACACGCGCGCGCGCACATACACACACACACACACAGAGCCTTGTCAATTTTCCACACTGTTTGTCTAGTTATCTGCTGGTCGATCAATCGATCTACCTATGTAATTATCTGTCTAGCTGCAGCTACATTCATACACACATAAGTACATGATTCATACACACATAAGTACATGAGTCATGTTTTCTCGGTGCGGCCAGGCCCGCATTGCTGAGCAGGAGGTTCTCGTAATCAAGCAGGAGCATGCTGAGCGGCCTCGCTGCAGTTGTCGACTATTCCGGCTCCTGCGTTGCCCTAGCCTGCACCGGCTTCGAAAGGCAGCGACGCAGAGAGAAGGAGGTAGATTTGGCCAAGAAGAAAAAGGAAGAGGACTACGAGATGGAGCGTGGCCTCGATGCAACTCCTAGCAGTAGCTGTTGCTAGTGCCGACGCATCTGCAAAAAGAACTCCTGTGCATATGTCTTGAAGGCAAGAAAGAGCTCATTCGCCAAATTCGAGCTTTGGAGCGTGCTCCGCGTGAGACAGCGAAGGTCTTCGACCGTGCTGAGGCGAGACTATCCGGTCATCGGTCAGAAGACACGACTGTGAACACCGAAACCGTGAGTATGGTACATTCGGGCAACAATATCATGATCGGACAAACTTCTGCAGTTCACGAGAGTGTGCCGCGCCCTCTGTGTTTGAGGCCCCCGCCCAGGGATTCCTGGAGGAGATGTCCTTCGCTGAGCTGAAGGAACGGCTGATTGTGGTGCAACAGCAGCACGAGAGGCACCAGCACGGGAGGGCCAGGCTGTAGCTTTCAAAGTTGGGTCTTCACTTGAGTCGGGCCAGACCTGGCACGACTACCGCTTGGGATGGTTTCAGGCGCGTGGAGGCGAAGCGCGAAAGGCAGTTGGCCAAGAAGGCAGGGCTTCTTGGGACCGGACCGTGGACCAGAGTAGGAAGTCAGCAGCGTGAGCATGGCAGCAAGGAGCTTTTGGCTCAACACCCTCCAGCATGTTTGGCCACACAGCAGGAAGTATTCCCAGCCCTCGGCTGTCGTCCTCCAGCATTGCAGATCCAGAAAGCTTGCTTGCGGCTGCCGCTCGGGTTGCCGTTGACAAAGTCTTGCAAGGCACGAGTCATGAAGTCGCGTTCGCGGTAATATCGCGAACTTTGCAGCCAAATTTCGAGAAGTTCTGCAAGGAGCTCTTCGATTTTTGGGGAATCGGCAGCAAAACGGTCCACGACGGAGTTCTGTACGTTCTCGCACTACAGCAGCGGGAGCATCGCATCGTGACAGGGCGAGGAATACGAACGCTTCTGCCGGATGACGCCTGCCAGAGCATACTGGGGGATGCTAGCAGATGTCTAAAGCATGGCGATGTGGATGCAGCGGTTGAAATGGTGGCACGCGGAATTGTCAATGCCATCTGGTGGCGGAAAGTCTGGCGCCGACTGAGGCCGATTGCTCTAGGTGTGACACTGGCCCTTTTCGTTTGGGCTTGGATTGTGTGGCGTCGATGCCGTGAACGAAAGCAAGCATACGCTGAACGAGCAAGCCGCTTGAAACGGCTTGTGGATACACTGGCTGAAAGATCGTCCAGTGAGAACCTCGAGACCACTGTCTGTCCCGTTTGTCTGGATTGCTTGAGCGACAAGGCCCTACGTGCCACGGATTTTCTCGACCCCAAGAGGCAGACAGGCGTGGTTGGCGATGTCGAGCTGCTAAGGTGCGGGCATCTGGCTCATGAGCGCTGCGTGTCGAAATGGTTAAGCCACTCCAGCACCTGTCCTCTATGCAGAGCCGACGGTCCTCGCTTGAGATCAGGGACAGCGCCGGTTGTTCTCAACTTGGCCTCGGCAGATACAGTGCGGCAGCTCCGAGAAGCCTTAGACCGGCAGTTCCAAGATCTCGGGGCGTCCGAGCAACAGGAGCTGTGGCAGCAGCACTTCGAGGGCCTGTCTTCGTCCGACACCAGCAGCACTTTGCCCCACTTCGATGGCCTGTCTTCGTCCGACATCAGCAGCACTTTGCCCCATGATGACAGGGGGTTTTTCCATGTGCACACCCCGAACCGGGACTCAAGCAGTGTTGGTGGCTTTGGAGGTGGATCCTGTGACGGTGGAGGAGGTGCGGGTGGAAGCTGGTAGTAGCACCGGCAAGATGCTGAAAGGCTGACCTGGCTGTGGTGACCTTCCTTGCCCAAACACTGACCAAAAGGAGGTGTTGCGTTTATGTTTGGACATGCACTGAATGTCCGTCTGAGAGGCAGGGACAGGTTTTGCAGAACAAGCAGCAGCGAGACACAGAGCAAGACGAATGTCAGCAACAAGCAAATTCTTCACACCATCTGCAAGTTACGCAGGACTGTAGTGAGAACCGCCGTCCTCCTTGCACCAAGTTGCAGTTTCACACCGAAATCGCAGGCTTGTGACGGCATTTAGCATGTGTACATCATAGTAACATAGTACTCATAGTGCTCTGTGCCAGTTCTGGTGTTTGTTTCCAAACACGACCCTTTTCATCCGCACAGACTCTTGTGGATTGGGGAACTGGATGCTGTGACAGGCTTTTTGCTGCTCGTATTGAATCTGCTGTAGCTTGATCTCGGTGCTTCGTGCAAAGGGTTGCAGAACGCCCGCTTTACACCTCAATTGACCCTTGTCCGAGTGTAAGCACCGAAATTGACCCTAAGTTGCAAGGCACGACTGATGAATGGTGATGTGATACCGTAGTCCAACAGGTTGTCTGGTCCCAGTTGCTCATCAGAGCATGCGCGGTCTGCTTGTGCATTATCTACAATTCTAGCTTGACTAAAAGATAAGGGCACAAAAGAGCGAGTGAGATTCAGAGAGAGAGAGAGACAGATATATATCCCCCTATGCCCTGCAGAAAGAAAAGAAAGAGACAGATATATATATATATACACATACATACATATGTATATATATATACATACATACGTATATATATATATATATCTATGTGTATATATATGTAGATATGTACATATATATATATATGTTATAAGGTTAACTGTTCAGGATC
>CAJNJA010045586.1:0-26670 GCA_905231915.1 Symbiodinium necroappetens | reverse complement strand
TTCTAGTCAGAAGCCCCTAGGAGCTTAGGAATAGAATTGGCAAGTATTCAAACTCAACACCCCCCCCCCCCACTATCAAGGCTTGGGCTGTGGCCTTGGCCAAGGGGAAGGGAAACCGCTTCATCCGCAGCTAGTCTTGATGTGTTTTGCGTAACAAAGCAGAGTCCTTGCACAGTGAACGCCCCATTCTGCGACTCTTGTTGCGAATACCGTGGCTCGGCTTAGAAATTGCATCATAAGAGTATCTAAGAGTCTAAGGGGTGCTTGGAATGGGCGAGGAAGTTGAAGCGCGGGCATCTCGCGCATGTATCAGCGACGCAACGATAGAGCCCCCGGTACTTAAAAAGCCCCACTCCGTGGAACTCCGGACACCCTTTTTGGCAGCCCTTGGTCCTCGGTAGACGTCGCCTCCAGCTTCTGAAGGAAGCCAGTCTGACAAGGAAAATCCGGTGCATCCCGGTAGGAAGCTATCATCTCATAGACCTACTATATTGCTGCGTGTCTTTGCCTGCCTTTTTTGCAATGACTGAGCAGAAACCTATGCTTGACACCACTCAACCGGCGACGAGTTGACGGGCCCCGTGCTCCAGTGGATCCGTGTCTGAGGCCATGGCTTATTGCGGAACACACCTAGCCCCGCAAAGTCTACATACAGTAGAATGCCCGGAGTCTCCGCTTCACAGGGCGATGGCAGGCCTCGAAGTAGTGCAGATATTGCCTTGCGATGAAGGCTGGATCTGCCCACAGGCTTCGGGGCCCCCATGTCGGAGGGTAGACATGAGATGAACGCCCCCGACTGCACAGGGGGCCACGAACAACTTAATGGCTATTGCCAGGGTCGTCCCACCAAAAGCTGAAGCATTGCCTCGTCAGAAGCCCCGATGCGAAATGCAGCCCTCTGCCTCAAGGACGTTTTGCTCACATCCTGCGTTCCTCAGCACTCCGGTAGTGCACGAGAATTGGCTCAACTTGCAAGCTCGACAACTGCAGATCCATAGCCACAGCCGCAAGAGCAGTCGAAGGACGCATGCAGCTGCTTTCAGAACATGTAGGCAGTGTAGCCACGTGTCTCTTGCAGAAGGTTGCGAGGAGACGAGTCTGAACCCTGAAGCCTGAAACGCTGAACCCCAAAGCCACGAAAGCGCTAGGCCTCGAAACCTTAAACCCTGAATTCTTACAAACTCTTTAATAAGGAACCTTATAGTACCCTTATTGAATTCTTATAAACCCTAATAAGGGGCCTTTTTATACCCCTTATCTAGAACCCTGAAAACCCTAAGCCCCTTAAGACCCAAGCGCAGGATCCTGAGACCGCCGCTGTGCAGCTCTTCGACCAGGCGACCGATGGTAGGCACCTGGAAGAGGACAAACGGAAGGGCAGAGACCCTCGGAGATAAGAAACAAGTGGGGGCTGAGAGAATTAACAACAAAACAAGACATCAGAAGACGCACACTAAGTCACTAAATCACACCTTGGTTGGGATAACATTGAACTTAAGTAGTAAGAAGCATAACGATGTGAGGGTGCCGGCTTTCTGAGGTTGGAGGGGAAGCATCCCTCATGCCCACGGCCTTGAGCCACTTTTGAAAAGCAGGGCCCTCAATCTTACGAACAACGGGAAACATGAGTTCTAGAGCCCTGCTGCCTCAAATCCTGCCCAATCCGATACGGCCGGCACCTTCGCAGGATCAAAGTCGTCGAGTCGATCTGGGTCAATGGGGACACAGACGCGTCCTGGAAATGACAACAGCAATGCTGACAGGAAAAGTACTGACTCTAACAAAGGTGCCAAACATGCTTCAACTCGCCAAACAAGTCGCGAGACAAACAGTAGTAGCAGCAGCAGTAGCAGTAGCAGTAGCAGTAGCAGTAGAAGTAGCAGTAGCAGTGGCGTCGTCGTCCTCGTCCTCGTAGTGGTAGTCGTAGTCGTCGTCGTCGTCGTCGTCGTAGTAGTAGTAGTAGTAGTAGTAGTAGTAGTAAGTAGTAGTAGTAGTAAGTAGTAGTAGTAAGTAGTAGTAGTAAGTAGTAGTAGTAGTAGTAGTAGTAGTAGTAGTAGTAGTAGTAGTAGTAAGTAGTAGCAGCAGCAGCAGGAGCAAGAGCAGCAGCAGCAGCAGCAGCAGCAGCAGCAGGAGCAGCAGCAGGAGCAGGAGCAGGAGCAGGAGCGGGAGCGGGAGCGGGAGCAGGAGCAGAAGCAGTAGCAGCAGCTGCACCTGCAGCAGCAGCAGCAGTACTAGTAGTAGGTACGCAGTAGGACATAGCAATAGTAGAAATAGTAGTCGTAGTCGCATTGGTCGTAGTAGTCGTTTGTAGTCGTCGTAGTAGCATTAGCATTAGCAGTGGGAGTAGGCGTAGCAGTAGTGGTACCGCCGCCACCACCAAACCAACACCACCAAGGGAGTTCACGCCAGTCAAGAAATGTTACACCCAGATCGGGATGTTACATGCGCTTGAGGCACCGCTCCTGTCTTCGGATGCACGACGAAGGGTGACTTCAACAAGTGATTGATCCTGCAGTGATACATGCTATTGGGCGCTGTGTGCGTGATCTCATGCTGATACCGCAGCGCTTCAGCGAGTTGGTTCAGCATGCTCCGAACCATCTGCATGGGATTCTTGAATCTGTGTCAAGGCATTCGGGGCCTGGCTTGTCATTGTCATTGATCGGCGGTGGCAGAATGCTGTTTTGAATTCTCTGTTAACCTGGATGCTCCACGTTGATGCACAGGCGCTCTGAGAGCCCTGCTGCTTCGTGACGTTTGCATCCAAGCGAGGGTAGGCATACTGGACAGTCACATCCTGGCCGAAAAGCTGCTAAATGCAGCATCAGTGGAGGCCCACTGCCAGAGCTCCCATCAAAAGACTGCAGAAGCCTCAACGCTAAAAGGCCCACGAAAGCCGAAGCCCTCGCAGCCCTCAGAAAAAAAACTGCTGACACGTCCAAGCCCGTTCGCTGATTGACGATGAAACCAAACCAGGTCAATCTGACAGTACCCACTTAAGCAAACCCAACTGCAACCCCCAAAAACTCAGCACTGGGGGGCCATTCAAGCCACCCTGACAGCCCTTCACGCGCACCCTCTGCGCTGAGTCCGGTCCTTCAGAAACACCTTGGCCTCTGCCTTCTGCTTCCAGGAATCTGCTTTCCGCTCACGCTCCTCCCTGGCAGCTCTTCGGGGGTGCTCAGTGTATATGGAAGCCTCACGAACTTTATATATTGTATATTACATATTATATATTGTACATGATACATTATATATTATATATCATATATTATATAATATACATTCTATATTAAGTGTTATATATTATATATTGTATTATATTATAGCCACCCGCCAACAATTCGCAGTGAAGTGACATCAGCCAGCATCCCTGGAGTCTGCAGCCGGCGGGCCCAAGCTTCTCGAGCTCGAGCCAGATTTCCTTTGAAGAAGCCTCTCAGACTGGAAGTTCCGTCACACAAGGCGAAAAGAAGGCAATCGATCAACGTCCCTTTGACTTGAGTTTGACTTGAGACGTTCATCGCATCCAGTTCTGCGAGGAGTAGGTAGGAGCAGGAGTAGGAGGAGCTGCAGCAGAAGTGCGAGCAGGAGGAGTGGAAGGAGTAACTAGCCGTAGGGGCGACAATAAAATCAAACAGTATCAAGCGGCGAGCTAAACAAAATCATACAGTTGATGATAACAGCTGGCTTCTGTGTGTAGCAGCAAGGAAAGTTGCGACCTTGGCGCTCGTAATCACAACATCAAGGGGTCATAGGCAGAATCAGGCATGGGCTGGTCACAAGGAGCATCATGGTCTCAAAACCCGTAAAACCCTACTGCTCATTCGCAGTGTATCGTCATCCTAGCAGACAGAACCAGCACGGCCATACTAGCATCATGTCATTGGCTATCCTAAGCCCGAAACCCGCAGTTCATAGCTACCTCGTAGAAGCCGTAGCCCTGAATAACAGTCAAACAAGGATGCGAAAAAACTCTTATTACTATGTTGTACTATACCATACTATACTACACTATACTAAACTTTACTATACAAGACAACGTAGACTAGACTATACTATACGATACTAAACCATGCGGTGCTGTACTATAACTTAGTATATACGAGCTGGTTTCACGATATTCTATGGTATTCTGCCATATTGGATTTGCTAAACTTTTGCAGCTATATTGTCTGTTACTTTGCCTTATTATGTCTTGTTGTGCTGTAATATATTGTGTCTTGCTATGGCATAATACATTTTATGATATGTTACAGTATATACGTAATACCATATTTTCTCAACTTCTCATATAGTGTATTGTGCTATATTGTGTTATATTTGAATATAGCATATTCCATTATGCTATGGTGTATTCGAAAGCACTGTTTCTCTTGCATGTTTATGATACTCTTTTCCACTCTATTCCGTTGCATAATATCATAATATATCATACGATACTATACTATATTCGACTACCGGCATATTGCATTGTCTTATATTATGTCATGTTCTAATACTATGTATGTATACCCTCTCTCTCTCTCTATTCTATTGTGATGTATGGTACTGTACCGTACCTCTGATATTCTCGTGTGTTCTGTTCCGTTATGCGTTGTTATGCTATATCTTTATGATATATGTGTATATATATATACATACATACAAATAAAAATGTATAGTGCATATGTCTGTAATATACCGCTTTAGTCTCACTGTATTTTATGAATCGCCGGGCTCTGTGCCTCAGGATGCTTCTTCATGAACTCCGAAATTGCCTCCCTCTCAGCGGGAGTCAATGGCCTAGGGACAACATCCTACTGGAACGTGCTAGGTTTAGGGTTTAGGGTTTAGTATGAATGACAAGCGATGTTAATGATGGCGAATGCCGCTCGATCTCGATGTTGGGTGAAGGTCCCGGGGGTGCCACGAAGCCTTTACACCATGTATCGCTGCGAAATCAGGAATAAAGCCTAGACATGCCTTGCCACTGTCACAAGACTATCAGCTTACATGGGGGAGAGCTAGATAGCCAGATAGATGAGATCAGGCTAAGCTGTATTCGTGTGGTTAGCTCCGAACAGATCCGACTAGACAGATCACGTTGCATGTAGAGATCTCACTGCTGCATGGACTCTAGGTTAGACTCAAGCGTGCAGCACAATCTGAACAATCAGACACTTCGGTTAGGCTCCCCTGGGCTCCGAGCTCGAGGATGTTGGACAAATGAGGGCCGGAGCGAAGAATGTCCTGTCAAGCTTGAACAAGCGATGCTTAGGGAAAACTGGGAGCTGCCCTTCTTGCTAGCACAGTCTCATGCCTGCGAACCAACGTCAGGGTGTTCAGGGAAGGACTAAGACCAGGAGAGAGTTTGAGGTGTAGAACAAATCTTCTCGGCTTCAAGTCTCGGATGCAATGATTTACAAGTGGAGTAGCGAGAGTGGCCTGCAGCAGCAGCCGGAGTAGCAGCAGCAGTAGCAGGAGGAGCAGCAGCAGCAGCAGCGGCGGGAGCAGGACAAGCAGCAGTAGTAGTAGTAGCAGCAGTAGTAGTGGTAGTAGCAGCAGCAGCAGTAGCAGTAGTAGTAGTGGCAGTAACAGCACTAGCAGTAGCAGTGGCAGTCGCAGTAGCAATTAATAGCAGTAGCCGTAACAGTGGCAGTCGCAGCAGCAGCAGCAGCAGTAGTAGAAGTAGTCGTAGTAGCAGCAGCAGCAGCAGTAGCAATAATAGAAGTAGCAGCAGCAGCAGCAGCAGCAGTAGTAGTTCTCGTCGTCGTCGTCCTAGTAGATGCAAGACGTCCTGGCTGTTCAGGATGCAGTTTTTGTCGTCTTTGAACCACCTCTTGCAGATGGTGTGGGCCTGCATTGCGCGACGGTACTCTCAAAAACATACGCGTGTCTATGCTGCGCCATCTCTCTCTCTCTCTCTCTCTTTCTTTCGCCGGGGCTGTGGGCCAGGAGGAAGCCCCCCTAGCCCGCGCGCTGTCGCGCCCCCGACCGTTTTGGAGGGGCGGGAGTGACACAACCTCACTACAAAGGCAACTTGTCGAGTTGAACAGCAGCATCCAAAACAAAGGGCATAATAGGACACACAGCCACGCTCCCAACACTATTAAGGGAAAAAGGGAAATCAGATGTCGCAGTTGCCTTAGTGGGACTTCGCCTGCTTTCATGGCCAGCTTCTGAAATCAAAGCAACAAGCGAGAACGTCAAGGGATCTACCGAATCATGGGACTCTCTCTCTCTCTCTCTCTCTCTCTCTCTCCCTCCCTCCCACTCTGCATAGTACACTATGCTCGAGTCATTGTCAATGTGCCACGATTCTGTCCCTGATACTCTGGTGCATTGCAGAATGTCGCTTGGTTCCGGGCAAGGAATCGTGACAAGAATGCGCAGCCGATGTCTCTATTCAAGTCCTATGAACAAGCAAAGCATCGTTTGCGGAAGCTGCTATCTGATTTCCGCCTCTCATTAAAGGCTGGCATTCTCGAATTCCACGCTATCTACACTGTTCACAGACGAAGCTTGCCTTTTCTGCAACATCCTGTTCATGCCACAGGCACTTGTTTACCTGCTATGTTGCATCTTGCCAGAGCCTCAACCTTAAGCCCTATAGCCTTTCCCTCTGCTGTGGCCTCGGCTACAGCCGGGTGAAGCTCCTGAGAGACAGGTGCAGCTGCATGAGAACTTTGGGGACTCCGCGTTAACAATTTGATGGTGAGTGCAAACTCTCGTTCAGTGAACCCCGAACTATTCCTGCAAGCCAACTGTTGAGGACAAACGTCCCAAGCTGTTTTCCCAGCCTTCTTAATTCCGATAACGGCACGTGCCGGGAATGCCTTGTTCCCTTCAGGATCTGCCACTGTGCATGATCAGAGTAAGCTTTTTTCACCATGCTCCTGTGTTTACCGGAACTTTTGTGCTCTGCCCTCGTTGCCCCCAACAACCGTGGTCTTGTGAACATAGCTTGTATGCATGAGTGGTACAGATTGCATTGCTATAGTACTGCTGAACTTGATGACTACGACGACCACCACCGCTGCGTGTCCTAGTCCTCTGTATAAGCTACCCCTAGCTTTCTGAGGCCCAATACCCAGTGGTGGTCGCATCTGGCCCTAAACGCTCTCTCGCTCTTTCTTTCGCCAGGGCTAGGGGCAAGGGGGAGACCCCCTTACCTCACTCTCTCTCCCTCTCCCTCCCTCAATCACTCCCTACAGAAACTTGTATACGTCCCTCTCTTTCTCGTTTCCCCCCCTTTAAATTTTGAATCAAAGCCTAAACCCTAATCCTCGAAACCGAATCACTAAGCTCTCTCTCTTCCTTTCTTCATATCGGCCTAGACCCTCAGGCAATCTCTCTTTGTCTCCTCGAGGCCACCAATGAATTTGAGGTCTGCACCTGAAGCGGCAGAATGGGGGACCAGGTGCTTCACTTGGGAGTTTCGTATGACATCCGGTGTAAGGATCAAGGGCCTGGGGGTCCAAGGATCTCTAGAAAAGCTACCCTAAGCCTAAGAAACCCCTCTACATTATGCCAAGATGCCCCAGTCAGCGCCTAACTCAGCACAGATTGGCCTTGCATGGTCACTCTTTCACTCCAGGGGCGTTTTGGGCAGGCTGTGCAACAAAGCTGGGAACAGAGCCAGGCAAGGAGCGCAAAGGCAAAGGAAAAAGACACAAATTGATTGCAAAAGGCCAGGAAAGACATGAGGATTCCGACAGCAAGGTCAGAAAAATGCAATCTATTGATGGAAACCGAACCAAGTGGTCGATCTCCGGTTTGGAGTCTCTACTCCAGCGGCTCGAACACATCTCAATGCGCTTGCGACACCAACAACCAAGAGCCCAGCGACACTTGCCGGCCCCTGGTGCAACCATGGTCATGTACCTGAGAACTGCAGACGGCCCAGGCGAGTTTCAGCCATGTCCTCCGCTGCAGCTGTACTACATTTCTCCAGCCGGGACAGATGTTGGAGGGGTTTCAGGAACTGTTGCCTGAAGAAGTGAAATCCCGGGCTACACCACAGGAAAAGCCCTACGTCGACCGACCCCCATCTGCCCACCATCTCCGTAAGTGCGGAGCTCTGCTAAGGCGCAGCGCTGCTCGTTGTTCAATCGCCGGGCCGCCGTGTCGCAAACCCAGCAGTGAACTCCTGGCAACTTGGGACACATCGGCTCTGTTGGTGAACATAAACGTATATTGATGTGTTTAGCACACGTTGATGCAGCACTCTGACACACAGACATGCATGCGTACATGCATACATGCACGCATACAGCATGCAGTTCATCAAACTTGCAGGCGTGTGCATGCGTGCATATCCAAGCGCACGCACATGCATACACTGCATAAGCATAACTACAAGTGTAATTGTACAGTGTGTACTTGCGGACACGTACATGTGTCATGTTTAGGTTCGCATCGTCCGCAGTTTCGTTGCAGGAAAGCTGCGTACCGAAGAGCACTTTAATGTCATTCTCCCTTGGAGGCCGTCTTCGGGGGAGGATATCCAGGATAAGTAGTGGGTACTTGGATCACGGCGGGTGGACGGTGTCATGGTGCATGTTTTGTGGCGTTGAAAGGCTTCTCCCTGCGTTTTCGATATATATATATATCTATCTATCTATCTATCTGTGTGTGTGTGTGTCTGTGTGTCTCTGTGAGTGTGTGCGTGCATCTGTGTGTGTGTGTGTGTTATGTTGGGGTGGGGTGGGTGGAGTGGGGATGACATGCACACAGGCTAAATAAAGTTAGGTAATTCCAGCATGCCTGGCCTTGCATTTGCAGCACGTCGCTTCGTATCGTCGTTTTCGAGCATGGCTGTGCAACGGATGGGATCAGGTAGTTTGTGCAACACAAGCCCCGGCGCATTGAGAACTTTAGCTGGGCGAAGGGCCTAAGCTTGAGGGAACTCCAACACAAGCAAAGAGGTCGAACCTCCTACCTTTCCGTACTCTTCCAAACAGACGCATCGCACTTTCGGCCAAGAGGTCCTGAGCTCTCCCTCCCTCTTCCATGTAAACCAGTTTTGTCAAGTTTATACTTTGTCGTGCTGCCAGCGGGATGCTGTGCCCGTGACGGCATCCACGCAGTTGAATTGTCTAATATCTGCTCCGCAGGGAGTCGTTGAGCCGTCTCAGTTTTGCCACCTCTCGCTTCCTGTGGCGCGGATCCTTGGGCTTTGCGGTCATGGAGAAGATCTGCTCCACCGGCATATTCTCCTTCTCATCTCTTTTTCTGGGCTTCTCTTTGCTCATGCCGCGCCTGAACACAATCTTCTTGCGTCTGCGCTCAAATTCCCATCCATTCTGCCGTAACACGTACTCGAGCTTGCGCTCCCTCCGCCTCAGCTTCAGTGGAAGCTCTTCAGGCGGAGGAAGCTCTTCGGGCAGAGGAAGCTCTGGAAGCATTGCTGCTGCTTGTTCAACCGGCAAGTCGTCCGACTCGCTATCGGAATCTGAATCCACCGGCAGACCTTGCAGCATCAAGTTTCCTGTCTGCCAGATTGCATCATCCACTTCTTGCTGAATATCCACAGAAAGCTGCTGAATGGCTTCATTCAAGTCCAAGATGCTGGTTGAATCTTGAACTGACAGGCTCAAGAAGGCTTCAGCTTCCTCAAGGCTTCCTGGCAAGACTTGCTCTTGCCCATCCTGGGCAACTTCCGTCCAAAGCAACGCTCGTAAGAACGACTCGCCTTCACGTGCCGAGATGTGACCGCGGGCCACGTGGGCTTTCAGGTGCTGTTCAGCTATACGAAATCGCCATGTTTTCAGCTGGGCACGCAACTGCTGCTCCATTGCCGACAGGTTCCGAAAGATGAGCATAGGCCAGCCCAGGATCTGTGCCAGTTTGCAATAGCTGATCTGGAGAAAATGGAAAGGCAACTGCTGCCACACTGTCGTCCACATGAGGTGTGCTGTCATTGCACTGCTGATCGCCAACGTAGCCATCCAGGAGCTCACTGCCAGCCACGTGGCCGCCCCGGCCACCAAGCACAAGCAAGCTGAAGCAGCAGCCTTGTGGCCACTGATGTAAGAATTTAGCATCGGCACGCGATCGCTGGCGGTGTTGAGCCAAAGGACAGACTGAACACCTGTAGCTCCCGCTGCAGCAACCGGAAATGCAAACATCATTCGCGACACCACTAGCAGGAGCACAGATGCAAATGCCATGGCTACACAGCCAAGAAGAGCGGACCACCACTGGGGTGCACACTCCAGCTCGAACCGCTGTGACTCGCGAAGTTCTTGAAGGCTGCGTAACGACTCTCTGAGCATCACTGGCATATCGTAGAAGGACAAATAGCCGTCGTGGGCAGCATTGAATGTACTTTGACACACCTGCCTCGCCAAGTCCTGTGGGTGCGACAATCTGCCTTCAAGCTTTGTGGTCGCTGCAGTGGCTTTGATTTCCAACATTTTGGTTGCGTAAAGCTGAGTTCGCAAATACTCTATGAGGACATCTACAAAATTCTTGATCTCTTGCCTGGACGCCGGAGCCACGAACTCCAGGTTTTGCAGGATGTTTTTGCGGAGCTGGCCTGAATGAAGCATCAGCAGATCAAGCTTCCGAGAGAACATGAGCGTTGACATGAGATCTGGCGAAATATGACCTGAGATAGCAGAACACCACTCCAGAGTACAGCCTTTCAGCCCGCATGTCAGGTGGGCATCCAAGCGTCTTCGAACTTCCATAGCCGAACGCTTCAGCAGGATATGTGCTGCAACTTCCATGCGCTGTTTTAGCTGAGCCGATGAGACACGCTTAATTTGACAGTCCACGAAGTTGCCTCCGATCATGTCGAATCCAGCATCCGTCGAGCCCTTGCTCTTGGACCAGACCCTCGGGAACTCAAAATTGAAGGCGTAGAAAGGTGTCTGAGCTGTGTCCAGCCTGTAACCGGTCAAGTTTGAGTGGAACTGCAGCCGATTGCTCTCCTCGACTTTCAGAAATCCTCCAGATCCACAAAGGAAGCCCAGTTTATGAAAGCAACTGATCAGCTCTTTGTTTCTCGAAGGTAACTTGCACAAAGAAGGGTGTTCTGCAAAGCATAGCTTTAGCAGTTCCACCTCTGTCTCGGGGCCCAAACACGGGTAGAGCCCTTTCCCCTGGGCTAATTCCGTGAGCCACTTCCGGATGATGGGTTCCGAGTGGGCAATGCTTGTGATCGTCAGGCCGAAGCATAAGTTGTCCTTCCAGGGCCAGTGCTCCAAAAGCGACGCATCCCCAAAAAGTAAAACCACTGCAGCCTGAACGAAATGGGGAGGTTCCACCTCGCCCAGCAAAGGCAGAGTGGAAAATCGGCACTGCCCCTTCTGTTCATCCACAATTCGCTGGCATAGCTCCGAAAGCCTCTTTCCAAACATGTTGGAATAGTGCTGCATGAAAGGCAAGAAAGCTTCCTTCTTGCCTCCCAGGCTTGCTTGGGTACGTTGGGCCTGTCGGGCTTGTTCCACCTTCAGCTCCTCCAGCTCATCCTGCAGTTTTTTCCTTCGGCGCCGGCGGTCGTAGTCCAACGCGACTCCGGCTAGCAAGGTGCTTGCCACTAGAGTCCCAGCCACTGCAGCTGACGTGCTGGACATGTTCACAACAGCGCCAAGTGCGGGTTAAAGCTGCATCTAACATGCGCGTGAACCATGAACATTTAATGGCTGCACCAAGCAATTCCAAAGCTCGCCTGGTAAAAGTAAACTGCCCTAAACCTTAAAGCCCTAAACCCCTAAATCCCTAAATCCTGAACCCCTAAACGGCCCCTAAACCCTAAACCCCTAAACCCCTAAACCCTAAACCCTAAACCCCTAAAGGCGACTCGCTCGCATCGTTTTGCCTCGCCGGCCGGAGTACACGAAGAGTAGATGCTCGAAGCCGAAATCCTCCCAAGAGAGGAGAAGATGTTTCGGAGGGTAGCAACACAAGTACCTATAGGGTTTAGGGTTTAGGGTGACGATTCATAAGAATAGAGTAAAGATCGCCTGGCGATGCTGATAGTGCGCGGTGAAAGCTGATGCTCATGATGCTCGGCGGCTGTTGGAGCGGAGCAACTGGCGCCGCTGATGCTCCTGCTGCTGGTGGGCGCCTGTTGGAACGCGGCAACAAGGCGCAGCTCATGTTCATGATGTTCATCGATGGGTGTTGGGCTGGACTGGAAGAAACTTGCGCAAGACTATGCTCATGCTGCTCGTTGGTGCACACACTGGCACATCTGATGCTCGTCGGTGGTTGTTAGATTTGAACGAACTGGCGCAGCACTCTCGTGATGCTTGCAGGTGGCTGTGGGGTTTGGAATCGACTGGTGCAGCTGATGCTCATGATGCGCGGCAGTTGCTGCTGAGAGTCACAGGTACATCAATGTTCGGCTATGACTGGTAAGGCATAGCGTAGCTGCTTCTGATGCTCGGTGAGATTGCGGCAAACTGTGGCAGCTTATGCTCATGATTCTGCGGTGGCTGTTGGATTTGGATGATGCATGGCTGTTGGATGGTGGCCGGTGTTTGAATGGGGATCCAACACCTGGCTTATGCCCCATGGTCGTGAACCTCAACCACTAAACCATGCCAAACAATTCTCAATTCTCCTCGCGCAGCGATCGGCGAAGAATCTCGATGGCTGCCTGCAGTGTAGCAAGCACGCCATGTTGTAGGCACGTCCCTTGTGCAACTAATCCGTTGCAGTCTCCATCAGCAAGACCGGTCGTTGGATCATACCTCCGACTGCCGGGAGAGCACAACACCAAATGCCCGAAGCTCCGTGTCTGCCGACCAGACATGTGTTCATGTCGTGGCTGTTGCGATCTGTGCATTTCCACACCCCTCTGCCCGTGGATGTTGGGTTTGTCGGCACGCTGGATGCATCTGAGAAAGAGTCGCCATGTCATTGCATCCTGGATGATCATGCACGGCATATGGCCGTAAGAGTAGACTGACCACACGATCATATTACTCGCACCTGTGCAGAAGGACCATAACCCCTACTCGCCATCACCCTAACCAACAACGGCTTGCGATCTCGATCCCCCTATCATCATCATACAAGCACCTCCATCATTTCATGTGGATTGAACTGTTGCTCAGAAAACACTCGAAAGCCAACGCGGGCCTTCATGAAGGTCCAGCACTTCAGGCCTTTGTCGTAGCGGCTTGGGGCACGATACTTCAGATCTTAGGATCTTAGGGATCTTTTTGTATTTGGGATCAAGGCATGTTTTGGAATTGAGATTCGGAGCATTGAACAAGGTCCATTGAAAAGGATCATCGCGAAGTTCAACCATGGTACTCATGCGAACAGCATAGGAGGCGCATGTATGCTCGAAATCTTTACGTCACCAGGCTAGAGCCTCTCAAAACGGTTTTCGAAAACACTTGGAGTTCGACATAGCTTGGCACCGGTGCAACAGCTTCGGATGTCATCGTAATCGTCCATGTCCTTGGGATGTTGGTGCGATGCGTCTTGAAGCTCAGGGTCTGCAGAAGTAAGGTTTCAGTCACGCCATCAGCGAGGTACTGCTAAAGAAAAATACTGCTACGGATTTCCACGATACTGCTACTACTACTACTACGACGACGACTGCTACTACTACCACAGCGACTGCTGGTGCTGCTGCTGCGGCTACTACTACTTACTACCACCACCACCACCACCACCACCACCACGACCACCACCACCACCACCACCACCACCACCACCACCACCACTACAACACTACCACTACTGCTACTACTGCTACTACTGCTACTACTGCTATACTACTACTACTACTACTACTACTATTACTACTACTACTATTACTACTACGACTACTACTACTACTACTACTTCTACATGCAACTCCGCATGCCGGAAACAGCTACCCNNTACTACTACTACTACTTCTTGTTGTGCAACGACGACGACGACGACGAAAACAGCTACTGCCGGTGCCGCCGCTTGCTGCCAGTGCTACTGTTGCTGCTATTTGTCTCATGACACTACGGCCACACGACCGCTGCACCTACTACGTCACTACGCCGACTACCACGACTACTACTGCTTTGTACTCGGGACTGGGTTCTACCTCCTGCTAAGAAGAAGACATTGCTGTATGTTGCTGAAGCAGTTCCAGCCACCCTCGCCCACGAGCCACCGCCAGCTCTGATCGAAAAGACTGAGAGCCTCGATTTCGAAAGCCTCAAGCCCGGAAGAGAATTGACAAACTTGCGAAGACAGAATTTGCTTCTCACACCCAGGATTCCAACCCGACCACGGAACTGCAACAAACCGCTGGGTTCGAGGCGATGTCGAAAACCAACTCCCTCTCGAGTGGCTTGTAGGCATCCTGGCGGTAGAGATCTAGGCTTAGGGCCTCCGGCAAGGATGTAGGGGTCATTGGAAGCATCTCAGCGCATGTTCGGACCGAAGCCACGCTTTTCGCCGACAATGATGGTGCAATTACACAAATACCTTGACAGCAGTAAGCTGATTGAAAACCCTGCGACTGCCAGCTCTGCGTCAAACTCATAACCTAGACCCCTCTCCCAGGTGGATTGCTGTTAAACGTCCAAGCCTTCATAACCAGCTTGTGCTTGCTCGGCAGATGGGTGTACACAGCGCCGATCTCCATTCTGATCTCAGTACATCTACACGAAGACGGGTCATGTGCTGATGTCAGTGGCTCCTAAAGACAGTGGGCGAGCTATAGCTGTGGCTATGGAGATGACAGTCACGAAGCGGCTGCATAGTGCATGTCTGTTGATCTCTTGCGAGGCTTTGTTTGTTGCTACACGTCTTTGTTTTCTCCAAGCGTAGCTTCCCACGAACCGAACTGCCTCCGCCTGCATGAAGGTCGAAGCTGAGATCCACACCGGCTGTCGCTCCAAAATGCGACTTCGGTACTCCTGCCAAGGTAGGTCTTGATCCTGAGGTGTCTGCTCTGCATTGATGCATGTTCTGCAGCCTCAAAAGCGATGACGTGCTTCTAGTTTATGCATTGTACGAATCTGCGCACGTTCGGCCAAACGGCGCCTCTGCGTCGCGAAAGCAGGTGTATCGACAGTGGATCTCATTGCCGGCATCCCCCTGCAGAAATCGATGTGCACAGTTGCGGGAATGCCGGGCACAGGAATTTCTCAAGAATTGCCAAGCGACAAGGAAGCACCGCCGTGTGACAGGAAGACAGCGAGGTATACGTCTCACGGTATCCCGAACTACAAAGTAGTTCCGAACTTTGAACCTGAAACCACATTGTGAGGCTTGACAATGCTCTGCTCCCGATGATCCTGTGTTAAGCACAGTACCTGCAGCACGAGATCAAACTCTCGGCGGTGGAAGAAGTCCTTCTGCGCCTGAAAACAATGACTATCATAGACACCATAACTACAAAGACGGCGATGACGCCTGGTGTCTGGTGCTGCTGCTGCTGCTGCTTTTATTGCTTTAGCTGTGACAATAACTGGACTGTAGCACTGGCTTGTTCCGGCACTGCCACCGCCACCACCACCACCACCACCACCACCACCACCACTGCTACTACTGCTACCACTGCTACTACTGCTACTACTGCTACTACTGCTATACTACTACTACTACTACTACTGCTACTACTACTACTACTACTACTACCACTACTACCACTACTACCACTACTACCACCACCAGCAACTGCTGCCGGTGGTACTAGAGTAACCACGGTAGCAGTACCAGAACAAGTGCGCCCAAAAGGTAGAAAGGGCATTCGTTTTGGCTCTGCACTTCGGTGCCGAACAAGCGGAAGCAAACCTGTGCGCACCGTGCTTTTGATACCGTTAGACCCAGCACCCCCACAAAGGATCATCCCCGTCCTCGTCATGGCCGTCATCAGCCGCATAGTCAGCATGCGAGTCATCAGTGTCGTCGTCACCCTCCTCCTATTGCATCATCATCACCAGCAGCAGCTGTGTCACCATCCTGGTCGTCAAAGCGCACGGGACCATCATCGACATCATCATCATCATCATCACCATCATCATCATCATCACCATCATCATCACCATCAGCGTCATCATTCCACACTAGCGCCAGCATCAACACAATCATGGACGACCATAGTCATCATGCCAGCCATGGGAGGAGTGATGACCGCTTCTTCTTGACACGCGGTCTCATTGTCCTACAGTTCTAGGCTTCAAACATCTCTGCAAATCCCCAACCCCCCAATTTTGGTCTCCTGAACTCCACATCGAAGCAAGAGTCTTCGATACATCGAGGCCCATGCTCCCGTGCTGGGACTCTTGGGATCGTTGCGGTAGCTGAGCCACCTCCAAGTCCGCAGCTTCGGGGTGAGTTGAGTGGCGTCCTTCAGGTTTCGCACGGAACTTCATCCCGATGAAGCCGTATATCTTGGGAAGTGCGCGGAGTGGGTATTCCCGGTCCTGCTTGGGTCGTTCTGTTGCTTGCACTGTTTCTTCTCAGAGTGAAAAGAAATCTTAACCTGTCCTTCCCAGACAGAGAACCGCCTCATCAATGCACACTTAAGGCTTTTGCTCGAAGTCTGGGCTCGGTGCTTTCTCCGCTGCCGTTCCCTTTGAACAATCGATTACGTCTGGAGAGTGCATGTGCTGCTGCTGACTACAGTGCCGTTCCAGCTTCTGCAGACTAAGGCCCCGCTTCTACACCAACACCCCTCCGCGACTTTGCTTAGGCAGATACCTGCTGTGCTCGAATGGCTTGCGGGGAGCTACCGTGCCGTGATCGACAGTCTCCGAAACAACGATGATGAACCACGTTGCCCCAAGCATATCTCGTGCCCTCTGTGCCTGAACATCGGGACGAAGGGGAAGAATTTGTCCTTGATTGTGACGTGTTATCAGCGGACTTGCAGTAGCGGCATTTCGTGTTTCCGAACCACCTCAGGCCCCAGCATAGTAGATCTTCAGGAGCTCCCTGTTGAAGTCCTGCGGCAGCTAGGTAAACTTTGAGTTAATTGCAAGCTTCATTATCATGAACGCTCGCACACAATGCCCTCTTCCTCCTCCTCCTCGTCGTTTTTTCCTGTGTTATTGTTCTTCTCGTCACAAGTCTTTGCTGCTTTTCGCTCTTGTCGGTAGAGTCTGCCTGTTGCAACCTTCATGGTCATGCTGAATCTCACGGCGCTAGTTGTCCGCGATCATGGTGATGATGACGACGATGATGATGACCATCTTCATCTGCTTCTTCGTCACCACCATCATCATCACCACCATAACCACCATCACCACCATCCCCATCATCATCATCATCAGCATCATCAGCATCATCAGCATCATCAGCATCATCAGCATCATCATCATCATCACCGTCATCACCAACATCACCATCGTCATCATCATCACGATCATCATCCTAATCATCATCTTTTCTTCATTGTCTTCATCTGCATCATTGGCATTTTTGCGATTGCCATTGCTTCCTATACTGCTGGCCTGATCGCACTCATTCAGTTTTTGTACACGGATTAATCTTGTAGTATTTCCAATACTGACGATGTAGCCACTCATTGCTAAATGACCGGCCCGGCAAAAGTAGCCGCTCTTGAGGCACTCTCTCCCATTCTTGCTCATTCCCTGAGGTGTTTTCATCGCATGTGCGCAGGCCCCACCAACAACGCCCAAGCGGCAAGTATGGCTCTGCTATTGCCGGCGTCCTCATTCTTCAGGAGTGCCTCCCCCTGCTGATCGACCTGGTTTCCAGCCGGTTCCATTGATCGTTGGTGGGCGAGCGGAGAAAAAACAGGCGTGCTACAATGGCAAAACAACGCCGTGGAATTGTGGCGAAATGTATGTTGGCTTGAATGCAGTTGTTGCTGAATTAAGAGCATCACGCCCCATGTACAGCAACGAAACTGCAAAGCATACAGGTTATTGCAAGCATGCAGCAGACCTCTGCAGGTCTTCGACCATTATGCGCTCTGAGTGCGCTTTCACATTTTCTCAGGTGAGTCTAAACCCAGCTCGGACATTGCAATGGCCGCCCTGCATAAACGAAAAGCAACAATTCCAGTATGCCACGATGTTTGTTCATGCATCTCAAGTGCCTCCCTTCCGACATTGCATTTTCGAGCGGGAACTCGAAGCACGGAGACCGCAAAGGTGCCACCGACCCGTTTCCTGTGTGCCATGTGGCAGCACTATTCGTCTGAATGTGAGTAGTTCTCTAAATTAGGGTTCCTTTTAGGGTCCTTTTCAGAAGGGTGCCGTACTATGATGGGGACCTAAAGCGTGACCCGAATTTGGAGAACTACCCATGTGCCTGCCTTCGGAATTGGATGGCAGCCGAACACTGATGACTGTGTACGGTCGTCGCGGCGGCTGCTGCAGCGGGCACCCCCACAGTTTATATTGTGTGTGTGCACAGTAATAAACCTCGACCATCAAAAAGCCAGGAAGCGTTGAGGAACATGTTTGCATTAGGCCTTCCACGTGCGCTGCTCCAGTTTGTGACGGAGAGAGAGAGAGGGCGAGAGAGAGAGAGACAGAGAGAGAGAGAGAGAGAGTGAGAGTGTATTCTTTGTTAAATGTGGTGCTCGACTGCACCATGCAGCGGTGCAGCATCTTGCCTGCACCATAATCTTAGGATCTGCGTTCTGCGAAAGCTTGGTGCATGTCCAGGAGGCCTATGTCATGTAGGAGAAGCATCCAAACAAGAAGCTGATGTACGAAAGGAACATCGCACCTATGCTGTGAGAGCTGCGGCATCCCTTTCCGTGCCTCCATGGGCACGGCGACCAGAGGCTTCTTTGCATCGGTGCCCGACTGCGCAGCAACTCGTCGAGAGAGTTCGGTGAGAGGATCCAGGTCCGGCTCCCTGGACCCTAAACCGTTAAACCTTTCAACCCTAAAGCCTAAACCTTTAAACCTTAAACCCTGAACCGAACCCGAAGCCCCAAGGCCCTGAAACCCTGCTCCTCGATGGGGCTTGGCTTGATGGTCATTAAGACGGGCCTCGGCTGCTTCCTCCAGCTTTCTCTTCGGGGCATCCTGCAGAGGGGAAGCCATGGAATGAAGGGCTGGGATCTGGGACTCAATCCTGGGGGGGCGAGTACCCGAGCCCCAAAAAGGCTAACCTTTGAACGTATAGTAGGGTTTTAGAAGCCCCAAAAGGTTAAAGGTTACCTACTCAGCCCCTAAGTGTTTGGGGGTTGTGGGTTTAGGATGCAAAACATGTAGGGTTCAGGGTGATGCATGCCCCGAAGCATCATGATCATCATCGGCTTGGTGCTCAGGGTTTTGGGGGTTTCAGAGCATGATCATCCCTGTCACTAGAGTAGAATACTAGTAAGAATAAATGTCATGGAGGACGACCTGGTCCTATGCAGCAGTAAAGAGTCACGATGCTGCTGCTTGATTCGACGTGAAGGTCTCGGAATGCCTAAGGTGTCGAAGGAGTGATGCAGCACACAGGGCAAAGCTGGTCTACATTGCAGTAGGGCCTCTTGCGACTCCTGCCTTCTATATCAACAGTTCGTTTTGCAACATCAGTATGCCTCAACAGAGCCTCACAAGTGCCATTCTCATTCAACCACGGCAGAAGTACAGTGAAAGAAGCTTCGGCGCTTTCCACGGGGGAAACTTGGCGAGACTTTGGTGAAAGCGCCCAAGGCCATGCACCCGCGGAAGTATGTCGCCACTCGAGCCCGAGGCTTCAGCCCTGTGGGTCCTGCATGGCTCGAGTTCACCCACTCCCCTGCGGACGCTCTGACAGCCGAACAGCTGCGGCAGACTTCAGCGAATCGGGGGTATAACGCACTCCTCAGGACAGGAAACAATGGCTCAGGGCCAGAACAATCCCGGAACCGACGCGGGTACTGCCTCAGCTGAAGCATGTCAGCCCCGATTGCTTGGTAAGACCCGCGCCGTTTCGTCATGCATGTCCCAGAACTCAAGATTGTTCTTAGGCTGTACAAGTCCAAACGAGAGTGCCAGATGACATGCAGCCTTGGCCATCAGATGTGTGACTGACACTTTGTATAAAATGAAGAGCGCACAATGGCACCATGGTGTTTTCAAGGACGCATGGCCCTTAATTAACCTGAAACCCTCAACCCTAGACTGTGCTGTCGCTTGGCCTTTGGGACCCTACTTGTAGCTGAACGGAGAGCAGAACAGCTTTTCTCCGGCTGGATGGCCGCCATCTGTTCGACTGCGCAGCCCTGGCGCAAGCAACGAGACGTAGAGGGGCGGGAAGTTGCAAGGTCGAGCGAAGCTACATTCGAACCTATGATGCGGACGTATCTGAAAAGACCTTCTGTCAAGCCGGATCATCCCTGATCCTGATGCGAAGATGTGCAGGTGATCTTACGCGGCTCCTGGGTCGAGAACTGCAAAGGCCCGACACCCCCTCAAGGGACTGCAAGTGAGCATATCCACGGTCTTGACAGAAAGGCCCCTCAACCTTCGAGGATTTGGGCGGGCTTGGCCTGCCAGGAGCTCAAGCGGCCTGGCTGCGTGCTTATCCAAAACTAGGTCATCAACACCACAACCAGCTTAAACAACACTAGCCGCTAACCTGACGTCTTATATGAACGAAGCTATGCCAGCTATGATGTTCGGCATCCAGCTTCAAATCATCACGCGACCTGGAGAACGACAGCACCGCATTGTCACCACTCTTGCTGGAAAAATCCGCCAAACCACTCTGCCTCACCTGAGCTTTGGATGTCGTACAGACACAAGCTACAGGAAATTGATCCCCTTCGCGAAACCCTTCCGCAACACTTCTCCAGGGTGAATTCTGCAGAACCCTTCCGGAGCATGCTTTCGCTCCGTTGCCGAGTTTTCCTTCCACGCATCAGATCCTGAACTTTACTGCGAAGCTCCCGAACCTCGTGACCCTGAGCTCTGTCTTGCCTCCTGGTTTGGCGGCGGCGCTCCTGACGTCGGATGCTTTAAAGCCACTTTTTGGTGGTGCCATGCTCAGAGGTTCAGACCTCAGAGGCTGCTTCGGGTTTTCCATGACTTAAAACACAAGTCATCGGCTCGTGAGGGAGCTGGCTCGGCTGGCCTGTGCACCTCCTCCTTGATGGTTGGATTCGGATTGTCGTCAAGCCGGAACCGGTTCGCCATCAGCACTGCTGCTGCTGCTGACAAATACCGCTGCTTGGCCCTCGCTTCTACTCCTCCTACTTCTCGTGCGCCACTGGTGCAGCTGGGGCCACAGTTCATACGAAGTTTTTTAAGTTTTACGGGTCAACGCAGCATGGGTTCTGGTCTAGGCTTCCTTATGCCAAAGGATCCTAATCTCCACCTGCTTCAAACTCACATCTTTAAACTACAACCCTAATCCCCTAAACCCTTAAAGCCCTAAATAGTCTCATCACCAACACCAGCTGGATATCCTTCTGGCACGGAATCCTCGGTGAGATCCGGGCCTGGGGCTTTGGAACAAACCAAGATCCAAAGGTTGGCTTCGGGCAATCTTTTGCTGTGGTGGTGCTGGTCTGGTGCCAGGTGTGGGGGTTAGTGCCGTTGGAAGTACAAGCATTTTTAATCTGTGGCTGTCTTTCCGCGTCGGGAACTCGTGTCGTGGTTTTGGGGTGGTGAGTCCGAATAGCAGCAACTTCCGAGACGTGGCTTGCTTCGACTACTTTCGGGGACGATGACGATGATGCAAAGCATGCTACTCAACAGCCGGTCGACAAATGGAAGACTGCCGTCACTTGTAGCCAGCGACCAAAGTACCTGCCACTGATTCTAGCGATATGATGGTGATTGCTACCGCCCTTATCCTTGGCGTCCTGATTTCGAAATGAGACATGGCGGCATGGTGTGGGTGGGGTACCGCTACTCCTCCTCCTCCTCCTGTCCTCCTGCTACTACTGCTGCTGCTGCTTCTGCTTCTGCTTGCTCGTCGGCTTCTGCTTCTACTTCTACTCCTGCTGCTATTCTGCTACTCCGGCTACTCCAGCTACTCCTCCTGCTCCTCCCACTACCACTGCTTGTACCACTACCACTAACAACGACTGACTACCACTACTACCGCTGCCAGCATTTTGCTTTCGTGGAAGGATCTCGATGCCCGGCTGGATCGTGCAGGGATGCCATGCTTCTCCAGGGCCTGACAGCTCAGACCGGAGGACTTGAAATCTTCCTAGGCTTCAGGTCTTGAACTTAGGCTTGTCGGGTTTTCTGGGTCTTGGGCTTCCGGCTCCAGGACGTGGGGTTGGCATGGCTGTAATGCTTGCTTGTTCTTGTGTACAACGTGCGAGGTGTAAGGCTCAACTACGGGCTGTTGCAACATCCAGCGGCGAAGCCTAAAGTTCAACTGCTTAGCCCAAACCCCCAAAGCCGAAATCACCTCCTTCTCTTAACCTCGCTCAAAGAAACTCCAGAGCCTGCTCCGCCCAGCTCCCCTAACCGAACCTGTGCCAAATGAAACAAGATGAACCACTAGCACGTGGGTAGTTCTCTAAAGTAGGGTCCCTTTTTGGGTCCCCAAAATAGTACGGCACCCGAAAAACAGGAACCCAAAAAAGAGACCCTAATTTAGAGATGTACGCCACTCCAGTCAAATATCGCTGGGATGCCCTGGAGGGCCCACCTCGGGTGTTGCCTTTCTAGCAGTCTCCGCCTCCGGCCAGGTGGTTCGGGATCACACGCTTTGGGGCTTGTTCAGGGCCTAGGGCTTTGGTTTTCAGGTTTAGGGCGACTTCCCGTGTAGCTCCTGATAATCTATTCCAAGACTCTGACACCTTACACCAGACTCCGCGGGTGGCGGCGCACCTTGGGTGAATCAACTTTCCTTGTGCGTTGTGTGAGCACCCCGCCGCTGTGACGACACCACAGACAGCCACCCAAACAGTTTCTGCTTACAGAATTCCCACCAGTCAGGCGCCGGTGCTCTTGGAGCCTCGCGGACATTGGGCTCTCCGGCCCATTGGATTTGGGTATCAGCCGAGATCGGCCGTCGTCGAGCACTCTCCAGGATCCACCCAGTGTTTGTCCCCGGTGCACGAAAAAGGCTGCCGGGCATCTTCAAGCACTCTTTAGGGTCTGGGCTTTAGGCCGGTGCGCTGGAGACGCAGAGGCCTTGGCCATCTTGGGGATGTTACTTCTATGCTGTGAGGCCTAGACCAGAACCCTGAACTCTGCCCTCAGGGATTGTTACTACCATCTCGGGAGCTGCAATGCAATTACCAAGTGCAGGAGAACTGTCTCCTACAGGTGCAAGCAGCACGAGGGACTTGAACCTGTGAAGCAATGGCTGGTAGCTGCGCCTTGAACTGCAGAACAAGGTTCTTGGGGATGCCGTGTGCTGTATGCTCCTTTAGATGTCCGCCTGAATTCAGACAAAGGAACACTGACACTTCAGTATGATTGGTTTCTTTCCGTGATGGTACTGTTGCTGATGGGTGAGTGAGGACGACGGCTCATGATGACTATGATGGCTGCAAGTATGGCCTGTGGCGACGAGAACGATCATGATCATGTCTGGCGCTGATGATGATGATGATGATGCAATTGATGTCCGGCAGTTGCGGATGGTTGATTGTGAGTCTCGTGAAGTGGCTGGACTTGCTGGAACAAAGGTGTGGGGCGTTGCATGCCTCGATGCCCGCCGAGATACATTCCAGCATGGGAAGAGACTGACGATAGATACAAGATGACGCTTTACAACCGTCCTGATTATGAAGAGCTTTTGACGATGATCACGGCTTTGCGTTAACAGCAGTGATTGCAATGGTGAGAGCTTTTCTGATGATCTTGATAGCGAAGTTCAACTGAATTTGCCTGAGAATGTCCCTGTTGGCGGTCACACTGATATTCAATTCTTGATTGAAAATACCCGGATTTTCCCTAAACCCTAACCCTACCCGGATACCCCAACAAACCTTGAGCACCAGGAGAAGGTTGTTGTGCAACGCGAAGCGGAGGAACCTTGGTGCGCATGATGAAAAACAGCTCTTCCCCCCCCGTCCCCCCGACTCGAGAGTGCTCTACAACGTTTGCTACAAAAGGCGGATGTCTTCAAACTCACCCGTTTGAGTGGGTTCACGAAGACTTTGAGCTAGTTGTGCTCGCGATGCTCCGTTTGTACGGTCGTACGGTCAGAGCTTGCGCATTTCTCCAGTGGATCAGTGCATGGCCTCAGGTTCATGGTTGCTGCTGGAACGCGCGTAAGTTTGCACCAGCTCGTAGGAGCACGAACGCCTGCTGGATCCAGTGCGGCTCATTGCAGTCACAGGACTCATCTTTGGTCGTGTCCACGATGTCCATGACCTGTCGAAGGTTTTTGACCTGCAGAGCATGAAAGCAGGGCGCACGCAGCGTTGCAGTGGAGGACTGCAACATCACCAGCATTTATCGGAGACTTGGCTCTTCGTCGTCAGCCTCACTGTCTTTTTTGCCCTCTCTAGGCTAGATAGAGCCTTGCTGTCTACGCACAACCAGCAATTGCAAATAGGCGTGCCTTCACTCCGTTCACTGACACGAGCAGCATGTTTTCCAACTCCTGCACCAAATCGAGCACGAGCAGCAGCAGCGCAACAACACAACTACGACTGCAACTACCACTACCACTACCACTTCAACTACAACTCCCCCTGCTGCTGCTACTACTGCCACAACTTCTACTTCTGCTTCTATTTCTACTTCTGCTGCTGCTGCTGCTGCTACTACTACTACTGCTGCTGCTGCTGCTACTACTACTACTACTACTACAACGACTACGACTACGACTACGACTACGACTACGACTACGACTACGACGACGACGACGACTGACTACTGACTACTACTACGTTACTGCTGCTGCTTCTATTTCTGTTTCTACCTCTGCTTCTGCTCCTGCTCCTACTTCTACTTTCACTTCTACTACGACTACGAGGACGCCTGGTGAACCGCCCAGCGTCCACATCAAACCTGACGCTCGTTGGCCTCTCAAACTGAACGAAAACCCTTGACGGTCGAACGCTTCGAACTCCGCGACATGTGAGGATTCATCCGCCTGCAACCGCCAAATGTCTACTGTGTGCAGGATTGCAGATAGACATCTAAGCAGCATCCCACCCGCTTGGCAGGCCTCATAACCGACGGTCAAGTCGTGCGCAAGGACTTGGGTCAGGACCTGGTAGGGTACAAGAGCCATGCAGCTTGTGCAGTTCATGGATCATGATCTGGGCCTTTGGGCTCACTGTTTTCCTATTGGCACGCGCTGGTCAAACTGAGGGTATAGACCTGCATGCTTCATATGCCACATCGGACCGCGGAAACTGCAAACTCTCAAAGCCAGAAGTGTGCCAATAAGGCTGAAGAGTCCGACGGCAAACTTTCATACCTTTGGGACAATCGTCGTCGTCGCAGGTCGCCATCATCGTCGTAGCAGCTTTAGTCGTCGTCGGGGCTGCCGCCGTCGAAGTATCAGCAGCCAATACTACTTGAAGTTGCTACTCAGATTTTTCGGCAGTGATGGCAGGGTGAGTTGTAGCAGTGGCAACAATTCCAGCCCTGTAGCCTTGCTTGCGTTGTTGCAGTTTTCCTAGCCGTAGGAGTGACAACACGCACGGCAATGACCGCGGCAGCGGCAGCAGTGCCAACACCAACCCAGCCACCGCACGCATGACAGCAATCATCGGGCTATGTTCATCATCTTCATCATAGCACCAAGATTGAAACCATTAGGTCATAGTTGTCAAGTCTTCATGTTGTTGACCACCTTCCGCAAAGCTTGCTTCTAAGCCCGGGGCTACCAGCTGCTCGCCCTTCTCTTCAGCACGCTGATGCATGAGGCGATGTACGATCTCCACCGGGGCCTGCAGGACGAGAGAAACCAGTCGATCCCCCCTGCTGTCAAGATCGGCTAGGCCGCCAACATAGCAGCAGTCATGGCTGTGCTGAAGTTAAGACTTAAGAGCATACAACACTTAACATGACTACAACTGCTCCTGTTGCTTTAGACATGTAATGACTATATGTCAGTTGCAAATCAAAATTATAAAAAACAGCGCTTAGTCATCGCCATTTTTGCTCCTGCTGTCTCCTGCAATTAGAATGCCACTGAATATCATCCGTCACACCGCGGGGCACGCTGGTGGAGGTTCGGGTTCTGAGGTCCTTGCTTCAGCCAGGGCATTGCTAGCAAGTCTGAGTCAGTGCGAACAAACATCCTCAACCCTGAACCTACTCTGTGAAGCTTTGCATCCCTGTCGATGTCGGGCCTCACAATCCCATTCCTCGCCAAACTCAGAGCGGAGGAAGGGGACAGACCTTGGAGTGACGAATTTGATGCACTCCTCTGCTCCTTGCACCAGTTGTGCGATCTGCACGGTCCTGTGGCTTGCTCGGGGATAGCTACTCTCGATGCTAGCACACCCCAGTTTCTCGGCCGCGGCTTGATGAATGCCTGGTGGTTCTTGAAGTCGCACTGCGTTTCAATTGCCGGTATCTTGAAATGTTCACTGTGTCGCATTGGGCTAGCTGGTGCGCTCTCAGGTGCTGGCAGGGTGGTGAAGACCAGTCCTGCCACGATGAGGTAGGACGGCCTTATCGACAGCTGCGGCAAACTAGTATGCACCGGAAATAAACATGTATGTTATAGTATATGATGCCACCGTATATTATGTTAGGTTTGGTTTGACTGGAGCAGATTACATTACAATATACAATAGAGCATAAGATACCATGCAGCATCTATAGCTATACTTAAATAATGTTTACTATACATATAGATGCATAGGTATGTACGTATGTGTGTACGTATGTGTGT
>CAJNJA010045585.1:12214-56809 GCA_905231915.1 Symbiodinium necroappetens | reverse complement strand
TAGACATATACAGAAGTGTGGGTCAACCCAGACCGATACAACATCCTATGAACCCTAAGCCCTACCCGTCTGAGTTCCTCATTGGCTTTTGCCATTCAGGGTAGGTTGGTTTTGACTGCTCACACTTATCAAAAGCTCAACAACATGCAAACCACTTCACATCCAAATCCGAACGAGCCGCCAGAACTGCAGCATGTCGGCGGACTGGAAAAGTACTCATGTTTGCCTTTAGTTTTGTGTTGATCTGTGCCTTTTAAACCGTGTTGATCTGTGCCTTTTAAGCCGTGTTGATCTGTGCATTGACCTTTTTGTCTGTACCGCCATAGTATGTGCACTACTAGTTGTGTTGGTAGTAGTTGCCATTAATTGTAGTAGAAGTAGCAGTATTGGTAGTAGCAAAAGTGTATTCAAGCCTTGTCTAGTTCAAGACCCGCAGCTTGCACTTGGCAACAATTACACGGCAACACGTGGTCAGCCTCGCAAGCCCACGGTGGTCACCGAAGACGAAAACCCTCAGGAGTGAAACCAGCAGGAACCTTTTACCGAAGACGAAGACCTTCAGGATTGAACAGAGCAGGAACCTTTTGCCGAAGACGAAGAGAGGAACCTTTTGCCGAAGACCAAGACCCCAAGGATTGAATCCACCAGGATCCTTTTGCCGAAAGCGAAGACCTTAAGGATTGAATCCAACAGGATCCTTCACCGAAGACGAAAACACTAAGGAGTGAATCCAGCAGGAACCGTTCACCGAAGACGAAGACCCTAAGGAGTGAATCCAGCAGAAACGCTTTGCCGAAGACGAAGACCCTAAGCAGTGAATGCAGCAGGGACCTTTGTCCAAGAGAAAAAGCCCTAAGGAGGCGAACACCCAGAGGAACGAATCCAGCATGAGCCTGTCCAAAGTTGTTGTGTGAAAAGAACTTTCAAAAGCAAGGGAAAACGGTCGGGAGTCACAGATGACAGGTGCTGGTTCGACAATACATAAACATAAACATAAATATAAATATAAATAGAAATAGAAATAGAAATAGAAATAGAAATAGAAATAGAAATATAAACATAAACATAAACATAAATATAAATATAAATAAATAAATAAATGTATACTTATATATACATATAAATTATATACACACGGAAGAACAGAGAAAAGACACAGATCAACACAAACGAAAAGGCACAGATTAACACACTCCATGTGTTTTCGAGCCAGGAGACAGGAATCCCGAAGTACACGAAAAGGAAGATGCAGGCGCTGCACAGGAAAAGGCAGAGAAAAGGCACATATCAACACGAAAAAAAAGCAAAGATCGACAGGAACGAAAAGGCACAGACCAACACGAAAGAACAGGCAAAAATGAGTATCGAGGCAGACTTGAAAGCTGCCCTTCGAGCCCCACTAGTACGAAGGGCTGAAGGACCGATAGACTGTCGCAACCCGAAGCTCGCCATTGCGTTGCTAGCTGCAGGCGATCCAGAAGCACATGCGCGACTTGCGCCAGAAGACTGCCCGGATAGACGAGGCTTCCACGAGCTTGATCGCGATGGAAAGCCCTAGGACGAGGATAATGACTAGCATGATGATGCTGAGATGTTCATGGTGGTAATGGTGGTGGTCAATCTGAGGGAGACGGAGTGGGTGATTCTGATGATGGTGTTGATGATCTGACGATGATATTGACCTGGAGTGATTCGGAGGTTGATGATGGTGGGTCTTTGTGAAACTGGGGTTTAACGCCGATCATGGCAAGACTGCTGCCTGTGTGATGAGCGACTGGCGCGTGATTGTCGTGGAACATGTGATGACCGCGGAGATGGCGATAGTGTCCAGGGTCATTCTGTCAGAGTCTCGATGATCTTAAACAAGGTTTGCTACGAAACAGAGCGTAAGCAGGGTGTTCCTTGAGGCTTGTCCTTCATGCTTCTCATGTAGTTAGTTCTACCACGTGTGATTTGATGGTTTAAAAGGGAAGTCGTGTTCGAATGCCTTTCTGCTCGTACATGACTCGAAGCTCGGAAACAGGTCCTAGATTTTTCGTCTTGAACAGCCATGCAGGCGACAGCGTCCCAGGAGGTTGGTAGCCCTATGAAGGCCGGATTCCAAAAAGCTTCTGCTTTCGGTTTCGAACAGACTAGGAAATTGTTTCGGTTGTATACATGCGGATGATGGACTTGTCATACTCACGTTACTTTGCGACATGTTTTCTGTCAGAGCGTTTATGACAGGACGGAAGGGATCCGCAACACTATTCCATAAGACTTGCGGGGTCAAGAAGTGCAGCAGTTCACGGTTGCAGGTGAATGTCTAAGGAGGTAGGAGGAGCTTACATGGCTTCTGAGTTCAAGGTCGGAGAGTATGTGCTGAGTTGAAGCAAGCCTCAGAGCCCGAAAAACCTAGCGGTCACTTCCCTAAACCCTAAACATCCCTAAACCCTGATGCCCCAAAGCCCAAACCCTAATCCTGGTGTCTTCTACATGCCGATCTCTCTTTTCACCAATGCACGCATGCTTCACATGGACAGTCCCAGAGTGAGTGCCGAAATTCTAACCAACCCTTCAAATGCCGCACCGGGTCGCCCGAGGAGGTGAGATGTGAACACCTGTTGCTGGCTTCAGGATTATGCGAGTTTCATGAAAGCATGACAACTATGAAATATCCCGCAAGAGAATCAGGCAGCGTTCCAGGCCCCGGCAGCACCGCCGGCCGGCCAAGCCGAAGCGGCGAGTGACTTTGGCAGCTGAAAATGCATGGCTTGCCATGGGTAGTAGAGGGTTCGGAATAATTAGCAATGTACAATCCCGCCATTGTCCGAATGGAAATATAGCATAAAGTTCCGCCCAACCATACTCTAATGATTGCGGGCCCCTATCCTTGACCTTGTTGGAGTCTTATGGTCTCGTATACAAGCTGACTAAAGCCCTAGTTTTCGGGATCAAACGGCTTTGGAGTAGCTGGTTTTGTCAAACAGGCCCTGTCCTAATCCCTTCTCCGCGCCGAACACCCGAACTGAGGCTTCCGCAGGCTCGTAGACTCCAAGCGCCTTGAATCGAAGGGATGAAGACTTGTTTGACGAAGTTTTGCGGAGGGTCGGGTTGGGGGTCTTAAGGGGTGGTTCAGGATTCACAGGCTCTGCTTCTGTTGCTGTATGCAGGCATTTGGTGTTAGTTGCCTTTGTATTTGGCATTTCGAGACCTTTCGGCAACCGTGCGTTTCAAAGCATGTTTGATATTTTGCATGTAACCCCTTGGAACCCAGTTGAAGAGCCGCCAGCACTAAACTGGAAGACCAAGAGTTGGGGATCACGGTCTGGGGTTTCTCTGTCCAACAGCCGTTCGAGTTCCAGACTCCAAATTTGCTTGCAGGAGGCAGGGATCCGAAACCCCAGCCTGTAGCAATAGGTTCAGGGTGGGGCTTGTAGGGAGTTCCGAGCGAGAGAAGCCTGCTGCAAAAAGGGCTTGTAGGGTTTGGCGATTTTTTGGGCCTTTTAAGGTTTAAACTAAAGTTTAGAGCTACATCTCCTAACACATCGAAGGAACAGTCATGCATAAATATGTCAATGACCAACAAACAGATAATTAGACATATAATATACAATTTTAATATATGCAAGTATAAATATGAACATAACTATAAATAATATACATAAATATACATATACATGTATGTATGTATGTATGTATGTATGTATGTATGTATGTGTGTATATTTACACATATATACACTGAAACACACATGTATGTTATGTTATGTTATGTTATGTTATGTTATGTTATGTTATGTTATGTATGAATGTATGTATGTATGTATGTATGTACGCATGAATGCATGCATGCATAAATAATATTTATGCATACTTATCTTCATGTATCCTTGTATGCACGTAGGCAGGTATGTAGGTGGGTAGGTAGGTAGGTAGGTAGGTAGGTATGTATGCATGCATATATATATATATAGATATATAGATAGATTGATGCATGCTTAGATGCATGTATCCTTGTATGCACGTCTGTCTGTTTGTCTGTATGAATGAATGAATGAATGTATGTATGTATTGTGTGCATATATATAATATATATATATGTACATATACATACATATATATATACATACATACATACATACATACATACATACATACATGAATATTATGTATATGTCCATGCCCCCCCCCTTTGGACGGGTAGACTGTATCCGAGATCCGCCACCCTGTTAGCTGACAAGGTCTTTGGAAGCCCAATCTGTCACGCGCCGAACGGGCTTTGAAAGGGTTGGCATCGGGTCAGTCAAGCTTTCCTTCTCAGGTTTACTGACATGAGGAGAGCCGCTTGGAGCTGCAAATGGGCTCGGCTCGGGCTTCGCTTCGGGGAGAAAGTCAGGTTCCTTCACGTTTGCAACTTTCGAAGCACGTTTCTGGTGGGCCGGGGCATGCGCTGTTTGGGGCCGTAAGGTTCGGTGGTTGCTTCTGAACTGTGAGTCCTGCCGTTTCAATTGTTGGATGTTGTGCCCCATTGGCGAAGCCCTAGCCCTAGCCGATCACTTGCTAAGGCACTGTGCAGGACATCGTCTACATAAATAAAACGCCCAATCTGTCGACTTGAGGTTGCAACACTTGTAACCAAATGACGTGCTCAGAGACTGTAAGAGATGAGATTCAGCGTGCGGCCTGAGCACCAAGGAGACCAATCAGCGTTTCGACCAAATCTTGCACGAAATATCCCGTGGCTTCGACCAAGCACAGAGGACAAGATTCTTGCAGTCAGGCTGGCTGTTCTGGAATAGGTTTTGCTTTCAGTACCAGTACCAGTTGAATGTGAAATTCGATTATTGAAACTGAACTAGCTGTTTTTCCTTTCTTGATCCGATAGGAGGCCCCGTTTGGGCGCCATCTGTTCCCATGAAATCGCTGGACTTCGGAATGATTTTGCTGATTTATATATGCCATTCAAAGCTGGCTCTTCTCTTTGCCTTTGGCAGGACCGGGGCTGAGCACCCAGAGCCGGCAGGGTCGTTTCATCACGAACTGACAATTGAAATGAAAGGTCCTGGTCGACACCAATCTGCCCCCAACAGAGACAGGAAGAATCTCGACAGGGCACCCGGCACGAAGCCTTTCTCAAGTGTTGCGTGAGGATAGCAGAGAAGACGGACAGTCGTCCCGTTCCTGACCACGATCGACCGACAACCCTCTTCGAAGCATTGACACAGGAGTGCAGCCCCGAGGCCATCGGCGACAGAGAGAGTTTCGACCGTACCAGGGCACGTTGACAAAGAAAGCATTGCTCGAAGCCTTGGAACAAGGCAGACCTACCCGAGTCAGTATGGCATTTTCACACTTTTGAGCACTCCTTACACTCTTGCAGGGTTCAAGAGCCACGGGGGGGGGGGGGGGGAGCCCAGCACAGTTTTGGAAGCTGTAGCTCAGCCTTAGCAACAGAACTCGAGGCCACACGACTCAATAGATGCAGCCGCAACACCTCACAAGCCACAACCTCCACTCGCAAGTTCCGAAGTCGGTTCCAGTCAAGCCCTATAAGCACTAGATATTTCACTTGTTGTGGGTCTTAGCGGGTGGGTTGTTGGGTCGATTGTCCTGAGAGTCGATTGCAGTCATGGGAGTAGAACCTATTTGTCCTGGCCCCGTACCTCAGAATACAGCATGAGCTTGCTTTCCGTCTTTTCAGTCGTCAGACTGATATCGCAGACCCTGCCAGCATTGTGAGTGCCAACAGCCATGCTACATTGAAATGGGGGTCTAGTTTGACAGCATCCATGTTGAATGCACCAGGCCATGCGCCTCCTTAGAGAAGACACAGTGGTGGGCTTGAACGAAAGACTGGAGCCCTGGCCACACAAGTGCTGCTGTCGGTGGATCTTTCAATATTTCCATTGCTCACCAGCAGCTATTATTGGGAGCTCGACGCCGATGTAGGGTGCCAAAACAGGGTTATGGCCAGAAGCTATTGTCCCATGCATTCTCGGGCTGATATCTTGTCGTGATGTCGGTGCCTTCGGGTCCAAGCAATCTGGTTTGCGTAGGATGGGTCCATGCGGAGCACGTACTTGAAGTGCAGCTGACCGATGTGATAGGAGGAAATTGAACTCGCAGCACGAAGATGAATACCACATAATGATGACCTTAATGGCAAGCTTTGCAAGCCCTCTTGCCCAGAATACGGGCGACACCACGCTGATACGAGCCATCAAGAACCAGATGTGGGAGGCGCGGTTAGCCTTTGCTGCTTTAATCTAGAGATCTGAAGAATTAAATCGGAATATGATATTCATTCAAAACCTCCGGTTCTCAATATTAATCCCCGCCCCGTCCCCAGAGTCACATGTGTTCGGCCCTGGTGCTGAGTAATATGCCAGTAACTCGCAGATAGTTTCCGGCCTTTGGTTCTGTTCCTTTGTGCTATCGCTGTAACATGTCCCCGTCAAAGTCCGGGCTCCCGTGTTTTCCTTATCATAACCCTGCTACGACTCATGGCTTCCTTATCATTACGGCCCCGACTATTTGTAGCGCTTCCTGATAGTAAGAATCCTCAGTCGAATCCTTCTATGCGGTGCCATATAATAGGGATCCTACACTACTTCGGGTATTTAAAGTTCCTTGTCATGAAGATGAACCATTTGGGCCCTTTCATGGCTGCCTCACGCGTCGAGATCTCGACTATTTAGTTGATCTTATTATCTAATCATCTAATCTTACCATTATTGGAAACTTTAGTTTCTCTGCGGCCAGTCAAGTCAGCAACTTGCTTGAACCAACATAGATGCAGGTTGCGTTTCAGCCTACGCGGGAGGGTGTGTTCATGCATATTAAGGAGGAAGCTTGCAGCTGACGGCAGGGCGTCAATCCTCCGAGCTGTTTCGAAGTAATCAGACAGATGGAGGTGCACACAGCTCCAATCGATGTAACTTGTGGTTCGACAGCGCCTCCAGCTGCTGTACTTTGCGGCTTCAGTGGCAGGAGCAATCCACTCCTCAGAGTCTGTCAAACCTTTCTCAGGAATCTAACCATGTGCATTCTGATGCAGGTGGCCTTTGAGATTCTTCGGCACGATGAATTTACGCAGCTCAATGCATGGTGGCCGCACTAGACCAGGGCGCTGTTTAGAGCCCTGTTACAAAGCCCCTAAGGCGAACCCGCGTAGTAAAGAGGATTCAATCTGAATAGTACAGACCCCGCCCCCCCCCCTCTTCCATCCACTAGCATCACGCTGCTCTGCAATTTTTTGTCTTAGCCGCCGCAGCATCATAGCCCCGGCTATACCTTGGATCCCTCTTGCCGGGTAAGTAAGTTTTGCCTCGCCATAGTCTGGGTATGCTGCGGCGAAAGCGAGTATCATTCTGACTGCTGCACTGTATTCCCCGAGCAGCTTCAAAATCAGCCATCCCACCACCAGTCCGGCCGTCACGATCGCCAGCTTTACGACAACGATCAACAACAGCTAGGCTTGTGTTGTGGATCAGGTAGCAAAAATTGATTGCGATGGTTGGTTTCAGCGGTGGTGGTGATGGTGACCATGGTGATGCTGCATGAAGGTCATCGTCAATCGTCATCACCATCAGCACATCCGCTCACCATTGTCATCGCCAGCGTCACTGAACTCAAGGTCAGCTAGCCCACCCTCTTTTCCCACTTGGGGGCTTCCGAAAATAGGGGACCCTAAAAAAAGCACCCTAAGTAGTAGGATCCTTATTTTCAGGACCCTAAAATGAGGTACCCCCTAATTTTCGGAAAGTCCCACTTGAGGAGACGGATTCCATGGGCCTCTCGGCCTGGCACCACGCACTCGTGCGGGAACGCTCCGACGCGGCCCGGTCTGTGGAGTCTTCGCTAGGCCCTAGGCTCCAGGGAGAGTTTCTGCCGGGTGAGTTCGGGTTTGACCAGTCGTTGCAAGCATCTTACACACAAGAAAGTTTCTGGAAAGGGCGAGGACGAGTAGACTATGTTAGACTACTGAAATCCAGAATGGGAACAAGCGCAGGAGGAGCACATGATATCCGATGTCGGAAAACATACAACGGACTGATCGCCCGTAAAGAAAGGTCGCAATGATAGCCGCAAAGTCGACAAAGCGGCACAACGAAATGAAACATCAAGAAACGACAGCAATACAGGCAGTACGCAGATTGTTCTCGGCAGTACGGTGCCGCTACCCCGCTCTCGGTTATCCAACCCACACCAGGCCGGATGTTATTCGATCGAAGATTCTACTTGAGGATCAGCACGAGACTGGAAAATTGCGGGTTGTAGGAGCTTGACAGTGCTCATGTGCAGCAGCTTCTGAAGACACATGGCTGTCAGGGTCTCCAAGGCTTGAGCATCTTGGTATTTGGAGCTTGCTGGGTTTGCGTAGAATAATTAACAGAAGTTTGGGGGTGAGGCTGGTTGTTCAAACCGAACCTCAATCCGACAATCGTATCTTGTAGGCCCTGTAGGCTGAACTCTATATATGGCTGAAAAGGTTAACTTCAGTCAAGCTGCCGTTTCGATAGCTTTAATTACCTCATTTCGACCAATCTGCAACTTAATGTAATGGCCTTCAACAATTACGAGGCACAATGTGAGGAGACAGGTTGGCGGCTGGTTTTTATGTGGCCTCTCCGAAGCCTGAAGCCCCAAGGTCGTGGCAGCCATAACGAACCGATCTGATTTTGCTGCTGTCCACACACTGGACTTGAATGCTGTGGCGCAACACGTCGCATCAGCGCGTGACACGAAACGCCCAGCACCTCTCGTTGGAATATGAGTGGCTGAGACAAGCCTGACGTGCGATGCCTACACTTGCATACGTCGATGCAGGGATCTTTACGCAGCAGGATAGTCATTCTAGGTGAATATTCCAGAATGTTGTACTCCTTTCACGCTAAGAGTCAAGGAAGGAGGTTTTTGCTGTCCGGCCAGGCTGGTCAGGTCACGGCCTGGGGTAGCAGCTGCACACGTCAGCTCCATGCTCAGCGCATTTTCTTACCTGGGCAATCAGCCCGTCTTGTTTTTGCACAGACATCTGAGATTGGCGAAGCCAAGTGCGCATAAACAAATTTGGGAGCCACAATCTTCCACAAGATAAGGCAGCTTCTAGACCTAGGCCTGTGTGTATATTTTTAAAACAAATTTGTATACATACATATATGTTTGTTGTCTCCTGGTTTGTTTATATGTATATGTATATACACATACACCACATACTATTTATACAGAGTATAGAGAGAGTATATGTATGTATATATATATATGTATATACAGATAAAAAAGTATATATATGCACGTAATGACCATAAGTATAAACCCATAGATATACACACGTTTATGTATATATATATATAGATACGTACATACATACATACATACATACATACATACATAAACATACATGGAGATAGAGAGTGTGCGCAGTGTATGTATGCATGTTGTGTGTGTATTTATGTATGTATGCATATAAAAATATGTGTCTGCGTGTATGTCTCTATGTAGGTAGTTAGGCAGGCTTGTAGGTTTGTGGGTGTGTGGCCGTGTAGGTATGCAGGTAGGTCTGCAGGTGCGTATGTACGTATGTATGTATGTATGTATGTATGTATCTACGTACGTATGTATGTATGCATGTACCCATCTATGTATGTATCTATGTATGAATGTATGTATGTACGTATGTATGTAGGTCTGTAGTTAGGTATGAATGAATGAATGAATGTATGTATGTATGTATGTATGTAGGTCGATCGGTCGCTGTGGCAAGCAAGATAGTTAGGTAAGTGATTTATGTATGCATCAGGCATTTATAGTCTATGCATGTACGTATGTAGATAGGTCTGTAGGCATATCTGTAGGTATGTATGTAGGTAAGTAGGTACGTATCATAATGGAATGGAATGTTCTGTTATGTATGTATGTATGTATGCATGCATGCATGTATGTACGACCTGATCGAGGCGGGTGCTAAAAATTGTTTGTCTGTATGTATGTGTGTATGTATGTATGTATGTATGTATGTATGTATGCACATTGCATTTGCGTTGTCTCTCTCTTTCTTTCTCTCTGTCTCTCTCTCTCTAGACTTATAAGGAAGTATCTATAAACATGCATGTACATGAAGAGCTTGCGCATCTATTGGCTGCTTCTGCTAGCACGCAGATTTAGGTGTTTCAATGAGTTCATGCCCGCAACGGTCTGACTTCGGTATGCACCCGGTAAGCTCTCAACACTAAATCCTCTCAATTCTGAATGTCCCCTTAATGAGCAACCGCCCTTTACAGAAGTCAGGTCTTGGAGTTGGTTCTCAACCATGCCCCACAGCTCCAATCCGTGCGAAGGCAAAACTTCGCACGTTGTCATGACTAAGTCCGCTGTGTTTATTTGTTTGTATGATCTTTTCATAGCCTGGTTTCCAAATTACGAGCTGTGGCGGCGGCCAGCACCGAGCGTCACAAGTCCTCCGGCATCGTCCTTAAAGGGGACCAACATGCCTCGGACGCCAACTCAAGATGTACCCAAGCAGCCTTTCCCCCCTGCATGCAAATAAGTCTTGCCAAAACTCTTTGATAGCGGAATGCTCGCAACATCAGCCCAAATCGTTCAGGAGCCAGCTCCTTTTTGTTTGTCTTTTTCTGTCTTTTTGCGGTTGTGGTTGTGGTCGGTGTGGTCAGCCGCATCTTTCCCAAGCAGTGCTTCTACAGGCTTAGGTGTGCTTCAGTCCTAATGCTGCTTTGCATTTTGAGTTGGCCCCAGCGTCATCTGAACCGGATGATGCCTGAGAAACAGAAAGCACATAGAGAGCAGGCGCCCGGAGCCTCGCCCGACAAAAGTACGACTGCAGGTCTCTTGCACGACCCCTGATCGTGCGTGGGGGCCGATGTTGTCAAGAGACTGGCTGGAATATCGCAACAAGCGTTGTCTTTCGTGGATCACCGTTGCTTAGCCCCCATCAGTTCTCAACCCAGGGGATCTTCCTGGGTTTACATAGATAAATGGACATCTAGATGCAGGATCAAATCGGGTGCCGCTCATATTTGGCCCTGTCTGTCTCTTGATGAGCGAGTTGGTGAATCCATCCCAGATCTGCAGTGATGGACCCTGAGGGCAGCGAACCCGACGGTTGCGGGCAGAGAAGGTTCCTCATGGACAAGCTTGCGCACAGTGCCAATTGTGGGTTGCATGAGGTATGCCTGCATGTGCGGGGCTACAAGAACTGAAGGCGCTAATTACTGGGTAATGGGAGCAACTCCTCAGGGGATTCGCTGTGGCCGCCTCAAGAAGAGTCTCGCAACGAATCCGCTGACCGCCTTCGGAAAATTGCTTGGTCGGCAGGGGTCCGTAAACCCCTTACCCACCATTAGAGCACTCCCGATCTACGGTGCAAGTCTTGCTTCAAATCATTGTTCTGGGGGTTTGCTACACTTTGTTGATGTCTGTCGTTAGTCAACTTGAGAAATTCTCAAAACTTGCTTGGCAGACAGCAGCACGCATAAGTTCAGTCTCCTGAATCCCCGATGCCCTTGACTGCACTATCGTCACAATGTGCGACCATCATGTTTTCTCTGCAGGTCTATCCTTCATAAAAAAGACCCGATCTAGTAGCATTCTCAGATTCTGCATTTTATGCGTGAATGCATTCATGCATACACACCGACATGTAAAGTCGCCTAGCAACTGTTGCGTCCATGCGAGCCGTGCTCGAAGAGAAAAGCGTGGATGAAGCCGCGACAAGTTCTTAAGCGGCAGTGCTGATGGATGTTGTGCGATTATGGTTTGTTCCTCTTTGTTCCTAAAGCTACCGAGTTTGACAACAAGCTCAAAGACCCGAAAGCCGCAACCCGCATGGGCATGGCTGCATGCCCTTACAGTGCAAACCCCCTTCTCCTAAACCCTAAGGCTTCAACATCCACAGGCCCAGAAACTTCACCCCACACCCTGTTTTCGTAGTTTTTGTTACGCGAAAGGAACTTCCGAGCTTGAGCAATGCTTGAAAACACAGAGCACCGAGGCCCAAGCAGCTGAGAGCCGACTCGGCTCTTCAAGTGTGAGTGTTTTTTGGCCGGAATCACCCGAGGAGGGGCGCCCGTATCATAGAACCCCAAACATGTTCTTGATATCTATGTTTTTGGTGCGGGTCTAAGGAGGCTGTGGTTAGGGTAGCTCTTGGGTCTTGCATGTTGTGTAGAGTTAAAGGCCGAGGGTTTAGAACCTAGGCAATACATGACGGGTCCAGGATTTAAGCTCATCCGACTCTCTGTGGGGTTTGGTGGTTTCGATCCTGGTGGTCTAAGTGACGCACAGTGGAGCCTGCAGAAACGTGGCGAAGTCAATCCAGATCCCCCCTGACCCGACTCGACGCAAACCTATCATCCGATAACATTGCCAGTAGATTTTTTGAGTTCAGTAGCATTCGAACGAATACACGCCGATTCTGCAAAAAAGACAAATCTACATCTGGAGTGTTTGGGAGTCGAAACCGAAGCCTCGAAGCCTCGAGATGCTAAAGCCGCATGTGACTAAGTAAACGCGAACACTTCCGGTTCCCAAGTTGCGCCCCCAGAAACAGCCGACATAGCTGGGGATGAGTCCCGATCACACTGGGCAGAAAAATTGTCTCACTGCTGAAGTAGTTTGGGTCGTTTTGAGACTTCTGGCAATTGTCATGTAAAAGCATGCACACAGTTCGAGTTTGCAGGCTTATCTTTTCGATGGTCGTCTGGACTCAGTATCGCACTGTTGATGCTGACTTCGGAAGCAGTATCACCAGCAATGTGACCTTGTTGCCAGGACGTCGGATACAGACAGGCTATTCAGAAGGGAACTCTGTTTCGCGTTGATATTAGTCGAACATCACGTGTGTTTGCTCTGAGCCATCGAGCGCTTGTTTTGGCCCTTGCCATGCCCAGAAAGGCGTGAATGCTACGTACTCGTGTCTTGATACACCATAACTTCTCTCAGTATTACAACTCTTGTCACAAGTACTTCTGCGGAAATGTAAGGAACCACATCAATTTCACAAACCAACGAACGCCGGTGGTAGTCGCACGCTTCCAGCTGATCCGGAGAGCCGTTCGATTCTTGCTGTGTGCATGGGCTTCGGATACACAATGATTCTCTGTCGTGGGACTGATGGCATTGCCGCCACAGTCAGGCCAGAAGTTTTGGAAAGATGTTCAACAGCAGTTGTCAAAACCTTCCCTAGTCCTCGAAATTAGAGGCCTCAGCACCAAAGCGAACCAGACAAGCGTAACCCTAAACCCTATAAGCCCTAACACCCTAAACCTTGCAAAGCCATCGAGCGTTGTGACGGGCATTTCCAAGCTTACCTCCCATGCCCTGCAGAACATAGCAGTCTTCCGGGGGCTGAGGGTTCAGCTTCTGGGTGTAGGGGTCTCTGTTTACCAGCGATCTGCAAGTGTGCAAGATGTTGAGTAGCTCCTAAAAGCACATGCATTTTTCGACGATGCGTATATCGCTGCTCGCTGCCTCTTGGCTCATGTCGGCCAGCCCAGAGAAAACAGCACTTGCTCCTTCGAAATATAACCAAGCAACTGGGAGATGATTAGTTAAATTGAAAGTCTGTGAAACTCTGGCCTTCGTTCTCTTGCGTGAACAGCACTGACAAGATTCTCGTCTCATAGAACGACCTCGGCTCAAATCGTCGACAACCACACACCACTTAGAGACTTAGGGTCAACTGCCTCAAGGGTTTGGCTGCCCCTGTCCAGCTCACGTTTGCTTCGGCATCATATCCCTGGGTGGAGGCGTGTGGGAGTCGGGATCCTGGATTGAGGCTCTGTGGAAAACCAGGGAAGAAATCGGCGCAATCCAAGTGATGAAGGTGGAAGCAATTTTCGCTGATGTACCATGTTGGCAAGCTACGACCTTCGGAAACAATCTCGCACCTTTGTGACACTGATGCTGTCTTGAGGCCATGTCCTTCGCACACAATCGGAACAGCAGTGCGGCTTTCAACAAGCTCTTCCAAATGGTCAAGGACCCGGATGTGTGGCTGTTTCGTGTCCTACTTTTCTTGTAGCGGCACAGCGTGGCGATGGCGATCGTGCCGGAACTTTTCACGATCCGTGCTTCCGGTTGAAGCACTGGTTACATCAGCCTGGTAAACCCCAACCCCTCCCTAGGCCCGCATGTGTAGACCGAGACCCGACGGGCCCAAGCCAAGAAAGCATGCACTGAACCTTAAACATCCTAGGGTCCCTGAACCATAGAATCCCAAACGGTCAAGCCATCCTAATGCTCCCAGACTCGCAAGCGAACTTCAACCAACTAAGCACTCTGGACAGAAACGGCCTACACAGCAGCTAGTAGGATAGTGTTTGATAAAACCCGACACGTGTACATAGTAGGTAGATGCGCACTTTCCAACACGCCAAGCCGGCACTAGGTGGGTCATGATGCAGCCATAGGGGGAGCGGCTGCTATTTGTGCCGTTGGCGGAGGATGCCGCCGGTGTTTGTTTGCGTGTGGATGGACTGATTGAGTAAAAATGCCCAATCTCCTTGCTTGGGCCCCCAGCTTATGCGAGGGATCGCAGGAGGAAGAGCTTTTGGGTCCGGGAAGCGAGCTGTCTTGCCAAGTGGCCAAATCCAACCCAATCTCGTTTTGGGGTACTCCCCGGGGCTCGTGGAGGCTCGGGTGGCGCAGTGAAGCTCGGATTGAAGGGCGCAGCTTGTCGAACTGCTGCCGGAGCCCTAAAGACGCCAACGGAAGGGCTGAGATGGCAGAGGGAACATGCTGTGCGGCTCAGGGCACCCGTGCCATCCACCACGGGGCTTAATTCGAGCCACATGATCTAGGGAAGATGTGCATGAAGGCACTTGAGCTTGAGCCTCAAGACAGGCTCGCTTTGGTTTGGCTGTTGGGGCTTTCGGGATGTTTGGGGGCAGAGGTGAGGACATCTTTGAAGAAAGAGGATGTTCTTGGGTTTCTCAGGTAATGTCCCGCGCATTGCAGAGAAGCGAACTTGGGCAGCCAGCTTTTCGTCTTCAAGGGACAGCTCTTTGGATTTCCTGGGGCTGAGCTTCAAGGCGAGTGGAAAGGGCTCCAATAGGAGGGTTCAGTGTCTTTCAGCGAGAGAGTTTGTTCAAAAAGAGTTGAAGAGTGGTAGCAACAGCTGAATAGCTATGCTAGCACAACACCTTTATATGCACGTTGTCATGCTACTGATGCCTCATACCGACAGTCGTCGTAGGTCTGGTAGCGGAAGCGGTATAGGAGCCGTGCAGCACTGCATGGCAGTCTCTATTTCTTTGCGCCAGGAGACCGAAGCGACATGCGCTCACCTCTTGTCGAATGCCAAGGTGGCGGATGGCCAGCTGAAGGCCTGTGGATAGGGCTGCTCGTGATGCTGCTGCAAGATTTGTTCTGTTTCCTGCCTGCCATGCTAAGAAATGAACATATAGGGTAGACGATCGTCTTCTCAGTCGTCGACTTGGTAGTGCTATGTAGTGCTGGCAGGGATAGCGGCAGTGTGTGGCAATCTTGCTTGTCTCGAGTTTTAACATAACATACAGAGATGGAGAAAGTTGGACCAAAGGGGGCACGGCTCTTGCAATAACCCTGGTGCTACAGTACGCTTGAAACAGCACCTTTGCTTCCGAAGCCTTGGGTCCACAATTCCTCGACATTTTCCTGCCTAAACCCGGAAGAGTCTCCTCACCTTGACCCTCCGAGTTGTGAGAGCTGAGACACCCTGAGGCGCTGCGTGCCGAGCATGAGAACATGCGACTCGAGGCCGCAAAATCCGGAATTTCCTGTTGAAGGCGTTCATGGGGTTTTGAAGCTGCTACAGGGGCTTAACACGGATTGTTCGGGGTTTGTGAGTGTGCGTGGAAGTTAATGGGCTTCAGGATTTCAGATAGGTACACCATGCCCAGCATTGGCGTCCTGGCCACCACGTCTAAAGTCCACTCACTGCAAAGCCGTCGGGCACACTAAGATTCAGCGGCTAAACCAAGCTTGAGGCAACCCAGGTAGATGCTTTTGTTGATTTCCTGGGCTGGCGAACCCAACGAAAGCCGAAGCTTCGATAAAGCATGCCCTGGGCCTCCAAGTTTCAAGCAAATCCTATGTCGGGGGTCATCACCCGAGCGTCTCCGCTACCCTTGCTCAGTTCGGAATGTGAATTACGTAGCAGTGGGGGGCTGGGCACTGTTGATTGTCGAAGTTGGTGCTGTACTTGTCGTCATTGTGATTTATGTCTCTGTTCGCTGTCTGTGGTGGTTCTTGTTGCCTTCATGCAGCTCCGAAAACCCAAGCTCAGAGGCCAGACGACGAAGTTCGGATCATAGGTAAGATAGTGCATGCGAGCACTGTAGATGCGAGTGGTTGCACGTGTCTGATTGCTGCCGATGTTTGTGCATCTCAAGTTGCCAGAACGCCGCCAGGCTCAGAAAACTTGTTCGGGAAATGCAGAATTCTCGGCAGGTTGCTGAGACCGTGCCGCCTCTGGTGACAGGCTCCGCTGTGCCCTACTTGCCCGATGTTCATTGCTCTCACGATGCCTTCAGTCGCCCTGAGATGCGAGCTGTGCTGCCAGCTTGGGCAGGGTCGACCCCTTCGATGCGGGCTACGCTTGCAAATTCATCTCTGATCACTGATCATCAGCCCGACGGCAGGGCTGCCAACCAGCCCTTGAGAGGGGGTGTGGCAGTCGGCCAAAGTGCTGGACCACGCTGGACAAGGTTGTATTGGAGACCACCTTGTCCAGCGCGTGGTCCAGCACTTTGGCTGACTGCCACTGGCATACATCGGGCATGAGCAGCCCATCGAGCAAAGCCCGCGATCCGCCGCGAGCAGTTGCTGACCACCGAGGATGGGAAGCTGTGGATTTGGGGCAGAAGTCCGCCCTCGCCCGTCACCCGAAGATCATGGACGAGGATATCATCAACGAGAAGGTCAAGAACGCTGACGTCCCGCACAACTTGGATGCCACGTAGACAAAGTCAGGAGATGGGCACAACGCAGCTCTTATTCTTGGGAAGACGTGCTGGCGAGCAAGTCCAGGTCGAAGTGAATGCCGACGTCGGTCAAGCGTGCAAAACAAAATGCCAGTCCCGAGGTTTTGGACAATGCGTTCAACTTGTCCTAAGCTTCTTCGAGGTGTCAGAGCTGAGGGACTTGTAGGTTCCGACACCTCGTTGCCTGCACCGACCCTTGGTAATACCGAAACCCGAAACCTCACCTGTCCGCAGCATAGTTAGACCTCAAGGCAGCATGTCTCCTGCTCGACAGGTCGGTCCTACTTTGGCATTCCACGGTATCCTTCGAAGATAAAAACTAAAAAAACAAACACATCGTGCTAACCATGACAAGCCACGCCCTAAAATCCCTACCTTACCCGATGTGCCGAAGTGGCCGGAGCAGGCCGATGCTCTGCGGCGATGCTTGACGAAGGCCCCAAAAAGGGACTTCAAGGAACATCGATCTAAAGTTTAGGGTTTTGGGGCTTGTCAGGATTGAGGGTTCTGTTTGATCAGCATTTAGCACTTCATTACGTAGCGTTGATGAAGACGGAGACGTAGCGCTTGAAGCAGTGCTGGAAGGAGTTTTTAGTGCGACACGTTGAGGCCCGTTGAGGAGAACGCCGAGGAACTTGCACTTCTCCGCTTCATTGGAGCACTCGACCTCGAAACTCTAAGCCTTGCGACTCAGATCCAACAATGCTGACAACCTCAACTCCAATCTAAATAAGTATAATTGCAGCCCCATGACCCAGGTGCAGGATGACCGAATGCCCGCAGTATGCGAACCCTACTGGACTTATTTACGTTTGCAGGTGGACTCTCTGGGTAAGAGCGGGGGACGCTCCCGCGCTGGGGCTCGAGGTCACGTTCTGAATAAACCCTTATTTACCGTGGAGTTGTGGAGTTGAGACCCAGACACCTTTGATGGTTGGCAGTCCGGCGTGCTGTCTGCGGCTGAGCTGGAAGAGGCCCCCCGCATGCTCTCAGGGAATTCGAGGTCAACATATCTCCTGAACTGTCAGCTGTGGATCTTTTTGGGCCTCAGGGGTTGACAGAACGGCTTGTAGCACTGCAGCCGTCAGCCACTCGATAAGCAGATCCCAAAACAGTTTTGGGTAATCATGGCAGTGTGGCAGCCCGACAAGGCGAGCAATGGTCATCATGTTTTCCACTTCCGTGCCCATCTCCATGAGCATGTCAAGTGAACGCTGCAATAAAATAATTTGCGATGTGTTTGTTGTTATCATCACCATTACTCACGCCAGTAGCATTGAATACGCCGCCGACACATGTTGAACAGACAGCGTGCTCGTCGCTGCAACTTTAGGGAGAGAGAAGGAAAGAAAGAAAAAACGAGAGAGATAGAGAGAGAGAGAGAGAGCGTCAGAGAAAGTGTGCACGTGAAGCCAGGAAGTCATGGCAGTCGTCGTCGTTGTCGTTGTTGTTGTGCTAGCACTAATTGCTCGTATGCTTGAGTGGTGGTGGTGGTGCTGGTGGTGGTGGTGGTGGTGGTGGTAACTTAGTAGTAGTAGTAGTAGTAGTAGTAGCAGCAGTAGTAGTAGTAGTAGTAGTAGTAGCCGTGTAGTAGTAGCAGAAGCAGCAGCAGCAGTAGTAGGAGCAGGAGTCAGGCAGGCAGGCAGGCAGGCAGGCAGGCAGGCAGGCAGGCAGGCAGGCAGGTAGGTAGGTAGGTAGGTACGTAGGTAGGTACGTAGGTATAGGTAGGTAGGTCGGTCGGTAGGTAGGTGGGAGTAGCAGCAGCAGTAGCATAGTAGCAACAGCATCAGGAGGAAGCGTCGGCGTCGCGCAATTCAGCAGCAGCAGCAGCAGCAGCAGCAATAGCAGCAGCAGCAGCAGCAGCAGCAGCAGCAGCTGCTGATTCAGTAGATGAGCAGTAGCAGTGGCAGCAGCCGTCGTCGTAGTCGTCGTCTTTATCGCTGTCCTCGTCGTGGTTTTGGTTGTGGTTGCCATGGTTGTCGTTGGTGGTGGTTGTGGTGACCGGTGGTGGCGGCGGCGGCGGCGGCGGCGTTGGTGTTGGTGTTGGTGTTGGTGTTGGTGTTGGTGTTGGTGTTGGTTGTGGTGGTGGGGCTGTCGTTGCTGTGGTTGTTGCCGCGGTATGAGGAGCAAGAGTTGAAGCAGATTCCTGAGCTCCCATATCCCAGCCATATATTGCCTTATGGTTTTTGTTCGGGGGCCATTTTTGGCCCCTGCTGACTAAAAGCAGCCATCCAAGCGCCTGTGAGGAGCTCCGCCGTATGGGTGTGAAGCCTTCGCCCGCCCCCCCGGTGCCTTTGCCGCAGAGAGCAGAGAATGTAGCGCAGGATCATGATATCATAATGGGTGTTTGCACAAAAACAAGAGAGTTGTTCTGCAAAAATGTCAGCACACTGCTCTCAACAGTCCCTGGACGATTCCATCGCAGACCACTCAAGCGGACCAAGTTCTTGCTGGAAAACACCGTGCATGGGCAACCCGACAACCCCAAACCCAGAATTAGAAGCGGCGGATTTTCATGATTTTCATAGGCATGAATTCAACGGAGAGCCCACGTTCAATCATCGGCACTCGCTAAGCCGAAAGCGGGATGCCCAATATCGCTAGCGACCCGAGAGCCGCAAGGACGTGGACAAATGACGGGGGACCTATTGGGTTTTTAGTTTTCGGAATAAGAGATGTAGAGCTTTTGGTGTGCGATTTTTTGCGATCTCTTGACGATCATTGAATCGTCCCTATGTCTTCTTTGTTGTACAGTGGTTGGCGCCGTGAAACTCGGTTTCCGATCAACAGGTCTGACGCTTCGAGCACCTGTGAGAGAGAGAGAGAGAGAGAGAGAGCGAGCTGAACATACCTTTCACTCCCCTCGAAAGCCTCACAATATGTGGGGGGCCAATAGGCCGGGGGGCCTGACCCGTCCCCTATGCCCTGGGGAAGAAGAAGAAGAGCTTTTGGTGGCTGGGAATGTAGACCCCAGCCCGTTTTTTGCCCCAACTTCCACAGGCTTAAGCTTCAACTACAAGACACCTAGGCCCCTAGGCTAGAACTCCACAAGCAATTTTCAACAAGTGAAGTCCGACGATGTGGCCCCAAAGGTCGAGACACTCTTCGAGACTCCTACGAAGACCAAGGCATGGACCAGGTTAACGCTTGCATGGTAAGTCTTGTTCGGCACCCTCACTGCCAACTGCGATTCCAGTGTTTCTTCTTAGAGGCGCAAAGCACCATCTACATCGACTTGAGAACTGTGTAGAAGCTCTTTCTGGTTCGGCATTTTGGACACCAAAGCCCGCTGTTGATTTGTTACTGTTTTTCCTGGGACAAGCTGCGGACCACTGGCAACCGGGCCCCAAACCTAAAAGGTTTTGACGCAAACATATGACATAGGTGGCTCAGCATTTCGCAGCTTTGTCGCGCGTGAGACCGGAACGAAAATACTTCTAAAGATCTTCTAAGCTAAGTCGTGCCTGTAGGGCCCCACCGTCGCAAGCACCACAACCATCACCACCATGCATTGCCCTCCGTGGTATTACTTTTGCTGTTAGTACTAGCAGGTCCATGCACTCCAGGAAAATAGCATTGTGCCTTTTCCTTGCTTCGATTCTTGAGAATTCTAAAGCTGGTTGGCCGTGCTGCATCAATGGCTTCTCTTGAAAAGGCAGCTGCTACCTCACCGACACGGACGATGTCTGGGTCGTTCTTTGCATGTTTGGTTGGCTCCTTCGCTGTCGTGAAATCGGAATCCCGGGTTCCAGGGTTTCAAGCCCTGGACTCAGAAAGAGAAAGCTTTGTACTGTAACATTTTGTAACGTGTACATCCTGAAAGCCATGAAGCCCTGAAGTCAGGCCGCAGCCCTGCGCCCAAAGCTGGTGCTTCTCTGACTGAGCTGCAACGCTTCCGAAGCCAAACCCTGCAGGAGTGTAGCCCTAGATCCGATGCACGGGAACTTCACTGAATCCCGACAGCCGGAGGAGCCCGGTGTCCACCAACAATCCTCGATGCAGAAATTCCGAACAGATCTTCAACTGCCTGGAGCCCTTCATCCCGACTTGTGGTTCAATGGCTGAGTTCAACCTGTTTTGGCTATTGCACGGCTTTTGGCAACCAAGTGTGGCACTTTATGCAAGTATGAGAACAGGTACCTAATCCCCCTAGCCCTTACCCGAATATGTTCAACTTGGCCCTAGCTTCTGGCGATGGGCCAGGCAACAACCCCTGACGCGCGGCACCAGCTTCACGTCGCTAGAAGCCCCAGAGATGACAGGGCTCACATACATAATGGTGTAGAGTCTAGGGTTCAGGTTGTCTCACATGGCAGGTGCGAATCATTACTGTACCGCCAATCTGGGAATGAAAAGCCATCGTCCCTGCGTGGAGCACCACAGTCCGAGATTCAGGGAGGAGTACTTTGGAGTCTGGGGTCCCAGTGCTTGGCCGCTTGCGGGGTCGTCCCGCTGGAGACAAGCACCACTACAGCACATGGTAGTAATATGTAGTAATCGTAGAATAGCCGTCGTGGTGGCAATGAGTGGTACGAGGAGGAAGAGCAACAGCAGTGGTAGTCGTAGTCGTAGTAGCGGCAGCATTTCCAGTCTTATAGTATTATTCTCAATTTACTTAGTAGTGATGGTGGGAGCACTGGGGAGCATGGAGGCGAAGGAGGAGGCATTCACAGCCTTCATAGTGACCACGTCCCCGGCACTTGGGATAGGTTTGGTTTGCCCAAAGCTTTCAAGGTGTTTACTAAACCGAAGCTGCTGCTGCAGATAAAATCGACGAGCCTTTAAATGATGAATCTTCAATAAGGCTCATGAGCCCTTCACTGTACTATCCCGACCAAAGCGGTTTTTTTGACAGTGCAGATGCCTTTGCCTTACCGGTTCAACTCCCGTAAACCCTGAATCCCAAGTTTCAAGCTGGACCCAAAAGTCTAAAGAGTCACCAAATCTTCGAAACCTGCTCAGACAAAGCGACGCATCCACCGAGGCCCGTGCGTGGCCGCAGCCCGGGTGAGCGTGCAAGAGGTGCCCACCTTGTGAGAGGTGTCAGAAGCAGAAAATCAGAGTTTATTCGCAACATAGCATCCACGGTATAAAAAAGTCTCAACTGCAATTTGGCCTCGCGGGGGGCAACAGTGAATTGACTTCGGGGCGTGGTTGCAAGTGTGGCTTATGTGGGTGGTTGTTTTCCTGATTGCTTTTGTTCTTCCAGTTCTTGTTCCGGGCTTTCTCCCTAGAGTCCAGGTCCCAACAGGCCTCATCTCGTAAATGGTATACGGCTTGCCGTTTGAACTGGAGACTTCTCCTACACGCGGTCGACTGAGTCATATTAGCCGTTGTGGCAGGGGAGGTCTCAAACTTGGAGTAAGACTTCCCGGAGCTTTGTTCTTCATGCTCCATATCCGAACCAGCTCCTCCAGCTTTGTGTTTTGGAGGACAATCGAGTCCTTCAGAGGCCTGGCGGCAGTTTTCCCATGGCCTTGCCCCGGGATTGGACTTTTAAGTGGGGTTCCCGGGAGTTGATTTTTGTTTCAAGATCTGCACGCGACACTGTCTCCGTTCAAGCTGTTGTGCACATACGCAAGCTTGGAAGAAGCCATAACATGCCATGACTCCTGAGGCACAGGTCTTCAGAACCCCCCTGCATCCTGCATCTATGTCTCAACTGAGAGGCAGAACCCGAAATACCGGAAAAGGTTTAACAGTGCCGGACTGTCGAGCCTCCGTTTTTTGAATGTGAGCCTTGAGCCTGAATTTGCATGATCCTGCAACATAAACCATAAAGATCCCAGACCGCCGTAACAACAATGTTTCAAGGGCTCGCTTTCCTTGTTCTTAGCACGGCCATGTAGGCTTCGGTTCACATCTCGGGAAAATCACCTCGCAACTGCTCCCATTCCTGAACCCTCCATGTCGACTGCGTGGAGAAACTCACATCGTTGCCAGACGTCGAAAATAAAGGGATGTGGATCTCTGGAAATTGGATGTCGCCCGCAGTGTTTAGACTCTAACTTAATATAGAGGCTTACTCAAGTAAGCTATTCAAGACTTATTTGTCGGGATCCATCAACATGGCGGGGGAGGAACTCAAAAGAACGCCCAGCCCTGAATTCCACGCCCACCGTGCAAGTCCGGGCGTGTTGTTTCTTGGTCGTGTCGTTTCCTGGGTTCTTGTTTTGGGATTTACTTTGAGTTGCCATAAAAGGGATCTATAGTAAGTAACATGGTTTCTTTTATTATGGCTACTTAAATCAAATCCCTTCACAAGAACCCAGTTTCTACCCACCTCGTTTGGCTCAAGACGGGCCCATCTTCCCTGCAGCACCGGGCTTTAGGGTTTGGGCCGGGCGAGAGAAGCCTGCTGCTAAAGGGTTTAGGGGCTATCCTAGACCTTTGATAGGTGAACCGGGTGCGTGGAATCAGCCTTTAGTCCTGCGGTCTCACTAACCGCACCTGCTAGAGTTTCCCTGGGCATGCCAGTTATCCCATATATATATATATATGTATATGTATGTATGTATCCGGCTTAGATTTCCCATGTGACATTCTGCAGGATGTACTTATAAGCCACAGCACGCCAAAACAGGCTGCAACTCTGCAGATGACACATGACCTGAAGTCTTTGTGTTCGGTAAACCCTTAAAACCTCAAAGAATTAGGCGGAAAGAATTAGGCAGATAGTTCCCCGAAACGAAGCACTGCCCGCCAGACCGTTCGCCGTGCATCGGCATCCCGTGACCCGTCGGACCTTCCAGCGTTGAACTGAGCATTGGCTTTCCAGGCTTTAGGATGCTATTACCCGAATCCCGAAGTTTTTGCAACAATACCAAAGGCGCTGCCGATCCAGACGGAGAAGGCACGTTTCTTGAGTGCCTCGCACTGCCAGTCGCTTGGAGTCTCGCTTCTGTTCCCGTCCCATCCTCGTCCTGGACTGTCTAGTTGCTGTTACTAGAATACGGGACTCCCTAAAAAGACATGATACGCAGGTGGAAGCGCGTGTGCTCCGCTCGGCAGCAAGCCACCTTCTCATTGATGCTTCATCCGAGAGTTTCAGAAAGACCGAAAACCAGGGACGCTGGGGGTGGAGGGTTAACTAGACTGATAAGAGGCCAGATCACCGCAGAGACATGTTCAAGCTAGTAGCCCTTACAGTAGAAAGTTTGTGTGCAGGTGAGTCTGGGGTTGCTCTATACACCGACACACACACACACGAGCATGTATGCAAGCATGCATACATTCACACACAATATTAATATATGTGTATATATATATATATGTGTGTGTGTGTATGCGTCGGGGGGGAGGGAGAGAGAGAGAGAGAGAGAGAGAGAGAGATAGATGGCGAGAGCCCTCCGAACCGACCCATAATTCCTGATTTTATGAACCCCACCACTTGCCAGCCTTGGAAGCTAAGCTTCAGCCTTGGCTCTAGGTTCGGAGTGTACTGCAACTCTTTCGAAGCTGCCATGCTTCTTCATGAAACCGCTGCGTCTTTTTGACAAGCATCGTTTACTGTCGGGGTTGCAGGAAAGCAAGCTGACCTTGAGTTATCACCTGCAAAAGCAATCGCTGCCCCAACGTGAAGCCGGCAGTTTGCCGGCCTTAGTTGATGTTGTCCCCCGTCCGTCCCCAAACCGCACATGCCAGACTCTGCGTAGTCCCTGGCAACGTCCTCAGCCTTGAACAATATTCACAAACTATTGCGGGCACCGCCTACGCCCTAGAACCTATAGACCCTAAACTCCACATGCCTCGCCTGGACTGCCCGAGTGTGAGCGCAGAAACTCCATTTAGGTTGCATTGTGAGCGGCAGTCGGCTCATGGTCTTTGGTTTCGGAGGGTTTCGTGCAGGCTTGCTGTGCGTGTGAGTGGGTTGGCACTGTCACCGGGTACGGCGAGGTGTCGATAGCCGATAGCAGTCCAAAGTAGTGACGGCGCTGGTGCATGCCGGTGCGGGGCGTGGCGACACGTTCGCCTGTACACGTTTGCACCCGTACATCGCCACAGCGAGCTTGGTGGGTTGCAATCGTCGCATATGTCATACGCTTCTTTACGCAATTCTCTAACAGACACGCACATTCGAGGCACGGCCATACGAATGAATTCTGTAGGTTCAGCCATTGTCCGTCGAATCTGTGCAGTTATGCTGAACCATGCACCTGATGTGAAAGTTTGGCAATCACGGCATGTTTGCAATCTTTCACGTATACCTGATTTTCGTTGAAGTGGCCTGCACCCTAACATGCCAACCCTAAAGACACAAGATACCCATGAAGCTCCTTTCTACAACCCTGACGGAGTAGCACAAACCATGGCACAATTGGCATGATTTCCAGTGTGTACGAAGCCCGACAGTCCAGGAACTTTCGCATTAAGCGCATGCTGTTGCGCAAGACAAGTTCTTTCATCGGCACCGCGGAAATTTCAGCTTCGGACGGCTTTCCGGAAAGTTCACATGCCCTCCAACGTCACCCGAAGGCTATATTTCCAGCTGGATTTCTGGCTTGGGCTCAGTGTGTTTCCGATCCCCATACACCAAGCTTTGATTCGTGCAAAACGGCATGGAGGTCAGGCCGCACGCTGAAGCAAGCAACGCATGCAGCGCATCAAGGCGTATAAGGTATGGAGAGCGCACTAGATCCAAACCCAAAACCCAAACACTAAACCTGAACCCTAAGCCTTACCCGGATCCCCGAAAAAAACTCTCGGAGACCAGCTGTGCTCGTTGTGGCCCGGGATGCGGCAGCCCAAAGACCTAGATCCTAAGCTTGGGTGCAGTTGTGTTGCATGGAGCAGATACCCGAAGGGTCCATGCACCCATATATATATATATAAATATACACAAACACACGTATTGTGTGTATATACATATATGTATATGATATATGTATATATAGAAACGCCTAGTGCACACATGTATTCATACTAAATATGCACAAAGCCGTATGTACTTTGATGCGTTGGCCCTAGTTCCCATTTCATTAAACACCCCACCAATAGGACAAACACTTTCCGTAAAATCCTTCTGAAATCATTCGTGCCTTTCAAAACCTATGTTGAGTTGGCGAGGGGTGTTCAGGAGCAAGAGGGGGCAAGAGCAGAGGCAGGAGCGCGAGCCAGAGCAAGAGCAGGAGCCGCCATAAGTGACAGAGATAAAAAAGCCCCCCTAAGAAGAATCACACTCTTCGAGTCTTTTGCTCAATGTTAGGAGGAAGGGATGGCTTCACATGCCACGTGCATAGCATGCAAGTCTAGGACTTTTAACAGGTGCATAGAGCCTTACGACGAGGGCTTCCCATTATTGACGTCCTGTCACACTGCACGAGGTCGTTCTCCGAACTTCCAGTCCTTGATGGAGGCCTGAGGGTTTAAGAGATATAGGGTTTAACATGCTCCCCGTTTGCGGGATTCGGGGCTTAGGAAAGTTTAGGATCAGCTTAGGTTTAAAATTCGGCGTCTAGGATGTGTAAGCTTGAGGGTTCGAGGTTCTAGAGCAACACCCATCCCCCCTTACGTTTGAAGCTTATCGCCATCCCACAAGTGCATAGCCCTTGCTCCTGATGAACTGTGTCCGGCACAAAAAAGGCTAACATACAGGGGCTTGGGCACGTAGATTCGCCTTAGGTTGATGTGTAGTGTGTCAAAAGCAAGGCACGTGTTGAGGCTTTAGGCATGGGCACAGCTCACACTCGCTGCCTCTCCTCCGGCACAGCAGCAAGATTCGTTCCGGCACCCTGCAATGCAGATTCAATCATGGCTATCGCAATTACCATGTCTGCGACTTGGCAGACTTTGTTGGAGAACGATGGCTCCACGGACCTCTTGCAGCAGGCGCTTCCTCTGTGTACAACTGAAGCACTGCAGCAGTGATTCCTTCAGCATCGACCGTCAAGCCCCACAGGTACAGTATAGCACAGACCCCAGTGCTTGCCAAGGTTCAATCATGGATACATTCCGCAGAAGGTCGAGATAGTTCCCACTCGCACGAATCTAGCCCTAGCAGTCGCAATTCATATGCAGATTTCGGGGCAAGTTGGCGGATCAGGCTCTTCGGTCACTCCAGTCCGTCCTGAAGCAGAATCCAGATGTGCTCCACACCTACGTGGTGTTGCCCTCAGTTTGTTTGAATGGAAGCAGGTTTGCGCAGAAAGCAAAGAATCCGCTTGTACCTCAAAGTCAAAGAGACACCACAAAAGCAGAGAACAAAAAGATCCGGAGCAGACGACCGCGACTTGGCAGCTATGTTTATCGGAAGGGGAAAGGCTGGCGAAAATGCTGCCCGTCCTACACCGAGATCTAGGGAGATGCTCACAGGGATGGGGGACTGGACATCGCTGGCCCCTGCAACTGCTGGAGAAATGATCACAAATACTCAGGCAAACCTGAAAGGGGGTTTGACTTCCCTTCTCCCTTTTGCTTCCGTCTGCGTGACGCAGTAGGCGACTGGTCCATTCTGATGGGCGACGCTTCGATTCACCCAGCTTGTCTTTTTCCTCAACACTTCTACCGACGAATGCTGGGGAATAGTTGGAAGTCGGCTAGACCCTTTGGATGCAACGGCAGAGAGAGAGAGAGAGTTGGAAGTCGGAAAGGCTTGTGTGCTCTCGAGGAGCAGGGTGACAAAAGGGGCGAAGGAACCAAAGAGAACGAGAGAGATGGAGTTGGAACTGGGGAATGTTCCCGTCCTCCTGTTGCTATGAACCTAGAGGCAGGAAAAGCTTTTACGCAACCTTACGTACCGCTTGCCCATGTGGTGGCAATCAAGCTTGCAGTCCTATAGACGAGAGTGCCCGGGGAATAATGACACGCACAGGCCGTCAAAATATTGCGTCTTTTTGATGATTAGATCTCCCTCTTGGACCGGATATTCCAAATCCGATCCTCGAGCTCCTTATGCATGCAAGACGCACCAGTGGCAAGCCCGATGCCGCAATTCTCTGAGGACGCAGAGACCCCCAACACCTCTGCTTTGAGTGCGGCGGTCCGAAAAGGCGGGGTCATCGTTCTTCGGGGTCTGGGATATACCAGCAATATGTGCTCGCATGTATGTGTGTATATGTATAGAGATAGATATACATATTTACATATACTATGTATGTACTTTTAGGTATTCATATTCCGTAGGTCCGTAGGGGTTTCGGGTGTTGGATGTGGTCCACTTGCTCGCCGGCCGGTCCTTTTCACAGTTCCTGTTGTTGTCATACTCGACATGAGCAGCCACGAAATCTATGCAGTTCAAGCCGCCGATCACGACCGACATGCTTCCACAAGGTTCATATTCCACTACACCACCCATAGGCTCCTTAGTAGTTCCCTTTTGGGATTACCGTTTAGGATTCTGAATATAAACCACCAAGAGGAACTACTTAGGAGCCTATGGGTATTGTGAGCCCCAAAATGTCTGAGAGAAGAATCTCAAACCTGCCAGGTCGGCTCGACTTGACGAAGGTCTTGCTCAAGGTCCTTCATCAACGGGCTTCCTCATGTTCTATGCATCGCGGGGGATACATTACAAAGAGTTCGGGGTCCTTGTATGCAGGATCCGTTTCTTGGGAGCTTCTACTTGGGTCCCATACAGTAGTTTCCTAACTCCCCTTTGACTGCTTTGGGCGGCCCGTCTTTGCGTCTTTCCGATGCTAGGCCTCAGAGCAGCCTCCAGGCTCTATCGGTCTTGTTTTGGTTTGAAGAGGGCTTTGGGCTTCAATAAGGGGCTTGTACAGGAGTCTACACGAGCTTTTTGGGCCGTCGACTCAGAGACGGAATTGGGACGTGCCAGGCTCGAGCAAATCCCAACGAGCGAGATGACAAGGCCCTGGGTTCTCTATCGTCTCCTCCTGCTGAGCTCTGGTAATTTTACAGGTGTCGGCATAGTTACCACTCTTCTTCCTTGGGGTTGGTAAAAATTTTAATATACATGCCATAATGTAACCTCAAACATTTTTTAATCATTGAAGCCCAATTATTCAGTGTTCAGTGGTCCTCAAATGGACGCCATTGCTGGCGTAATGATAAGGCATACTGTTATGAGTAGTATCGACACGAATCGCAGCTTAGGAACAGGCATTTTACGCAGTAGAAACTATCGGTATTCCTCTAGGACTTTTGCTGCCACCATTGTGATTCTAGCTTACTGGAATCGCTCTGATTTCCAGTACTGTTGTCGCGGCAACCAGAACTATCACCACAAACTACTAATGACTGAATACTAGCTGCTAGCCACTACTATCGACGACGACGACTACTACTGCTACGTACTACTTACTATGTACTACTTACTTCTGACTACGTATTGCCTGCTACATGCTACTTACGACTTGGTACTTACCACTGCTACCGCCACTATAAATTATTACTCCTGCTATTACTACTACTGCTCCTCCTCCTCCTGCTGCTGCTGCTGCTACTACTACTTCTATTTCCTACTTACTTCTTCTCACTACTTACTACTTACTATTAACCACTGCTACTGCTGCTGCTGCTGCTGCTGCTCCTACTACTACTACTACTACTACTACTACTGCTACTACTATTGCTACTACTACGGCTGCTGCTGCTGCTGCTGCTACTACTACTACTGCTGCTAGCACCAGTATCACTACTACCACTACTTCTGCTCCTGCTGCTGCTTCTGCTGCGACGAAAACCACTACCACTGCAATTATCAATCTACGTATAGCTGTGTTGTTGACCATACCCGTATGGCCGTATGGCCCCGATGATCGCTGCTGCGACTATCATTGCCATGGCGACTCCACTGCGCCAGGGGGTGACGGCACTCCACCTTGCCACCTTCGATGGCCACCTAGACTTGTGCAAGGCATTGCCGGAGCTTTCAATGCGGGATTCTTGGAACCTGGCAGTCCATGCTTGGCGTAGTCTGCAGCTCTATAGGCAAAGGCTCGTTTGAAGGTAACTTCTCCATTTAAGGATGACCTGGCAGTGCACAGCTGCCTCACCAGCTAGGAATACCTTGTCAATTGGTTTCCGCATTGTGGGCTTCTCGGCTTTCCAAAAAGCATAGACTGCGAACTCTGCCGGTGTCGTTTCAAATCATTTGAGTAGAACTCTTCATTTTCATGAGCCCTGCGCTGGAGTTTGAAGCGCAGGTCTTGATTCTGTCCCGCGGCAACGTTGATGCATGCGACCGGCACGGACAGACCCCTCTGTTTTTTGCGCCGGGCACCTGGTCTCCAGCAAGTCCCCCAATGAGTAGCTCGACTTACATCCCCGATGACTTACTCACCCAATTATCCCCATAAAGCATATGGACCCTGTCTAGCCGGAAGCATGTCTGTTCTCGAGGGCTTGTTGCCGCTTCTCAGCTGCCTCCCAACCGCCATCCCTGGCGACTGTACAAACGGAACGGCTTGGCGAAGAGATCTTTTCGCGAAAGGTCTTCGGATCAACAGTATTGCTAAGTGACCGGAACTGAGATAAACGGGAGGATCCCCAATCAGCCAAGCAATTCCTTCCCCCGGAAGCAGCGTTCGAAATCCAGCGTCCAAGAAGAAACCTGGTAAACTCTGCCTCAAGCTGCAGGAAGCTGGAGAATTGTCGAGATGGGAGGAATTGAAGATATAACTTAATTAAGGCTTAATTGCTTTACTGTATATATTTATTAGAGTATAGTATAATCTACTATATTCAATATTCATTACAGTATGCTATATTATACTATATTATATAGTATATTATGAGCCAGCAAATCACTTGGATTTCGTTTGCCCCTTTGTTCTCAAGGGTTTCGCGCCACGGATGGGAATAGTTTTTTTTTCAGATTTTGTCGGCCCCAGCTCCAATATCATTCTGCCCCAGGCCCAGCAAGGATGTGTGCAAGCTGTTGATTGAGAGGACCTGCCAGTGACGGGAGCTAGTTGGACTAATGTCAGCTCGAGAAATTTCCGTATTCAGCCGCTATGCAGCAGGTGATCTTGCCCCCTGGCTTGCCCAAACTTCAGTGGCACTCACTCATAGACCGGGGCCATCGCCAAAACCCTGCGGACTTTACATGAAGCACACAAGTTTCAGATGCTAGAGTGAAAACAGTACGTCTTCAAACTCTGAGGCACGTATTCAACTTGTTGCTACCAAATCAAGAATCCTGATGTGCCAGAGACCCCCAATAGAGCCCCGTTTTATGTTTCCAAAAACCATAAGAAATCCTATAGCCCTCGGCTTCCCGAACTCCTCGAAGATGGGGATCCGAATGCCCTCATCCGGCGTGGAGGAGCTCGGATGTCAACGTCCTGAACCGCCGTGGCCAGTGGGGGGACTCATGAAGTCCCCCAAAGCTCTGTGGAATTAGAGGGTTTAGCGTTTGATATAGAAGTCATCAAGTCCGACTTCAAAACGGGCTGGGTAGTCTGTTCCGAGATTTTCGGTTCCAGAGCTTGTAAGATATACAGGATTTAGGGTCAAATGGGGCTTGTTGCTTTTTGAGTGGGAGGGCTCTTTGCTTTGGCTCTTGGGTTTGAGGGGTCCAAATCCAAGGCCATGGGTCTCGGTAGTTTACTAAAGGTTCTACAGTCCCGAAGTCTTCCTACCCTACCCCCCTAAACCCTAAACCCCAGCTCTGCTTTCCTTCTGTTGGTGTCCTTGCCATTGCCACCCTCTTCACTAGCAGACTGCAGCAACAATCAGGATGCAGCATCATTTTTCGTTTCCGGATCACATTCATATCTTCGTCTGCACTGTGTTACTACTTAATTGGGAGTACGGGAAGCAGGTCTGTCAAGTTGATCTTGCCTATGACTATGAGGTAGCTTTGGAAAAGCCGGGCTGTCAACACGAGTGTCTCCGAAGACTCTGGAAATCAGCTCGGAGTTCTGACAATACTTTAACAAACAAAACCAGGCCGTTCTTCATTGGCCTGCGTACCCTGCTTTGCATGTTGCTACCTGGTCCGTTCTTTACAGAGGTCGGCGCTCCACATGGCTGGGCGGGCTGGACTCCACGAGGTGGCAAGCAACGCGTACTGTAGCAGAGCGTAGCAACGTAGCAGGCTTTGGGGCTTTCGGCGGCGGCTCTGACAATGCATTTGTCCCCGCGCGCCTGCGGTGTAGACCCATGCATATACTATGTAAGGGTTGAGGGCGTTGTCAGCCCAATACCCAGGCGCAAAGTCTGGGGACTTAGCACACTCACACTCTCTCGAAATCTTCGTCAAGTCACGTTCATCTCTCACCTCACCTCCACATCCCTATTCCCGAAGACTCGTAGGCTCAAACGGCTTTGGCCGATGCTTCAGCTCCTCTTCCGGCCAGCTTTTTCAATCCTCACCACAAAGCCTTCAGACCACGGCTCAAACGGCTCAAAACCGTTCTTCCTGAATCGGCACGCCACGTCGAACGGACCAGGAAGGCAGAGGTGGAGGTTGCCGTTCCCGGCCGAAGCATCGATCCTGCTGGCTCGATGTGCAAGCCTCGTGCGAGTTCTAACACTATACAAGCAGCACAAAGTACTCACCCTGATCGGCAGGGTTTTCGCTTATATACCCGGAGCGCAATAACTCAGAATGCAAGTCGCCACTTGGGTGAACATGGATTGGAAGGTTACGGGGAGAAGGCAAAAATATCTTCGGAAGTTCAGGCTGAAGCTAAAGCTTTAGAAATTCTCCGCACATTGAAAACTCCGCCTTGCCGGGAGCTGTCAGACAAGGCTAATTGCCTGAGTATAGGAGCTGTTAGGATGAGAGTTATAGGAGTGTATAGGCCCTGTGCACCCCTTTACACTTAGTGACATGCTCTACGGCACAACAGACCCCCAGAACCCTACTCTACTACAACTTGAAGGCACAACAAAGCCAAGCAGAAAATCAAGTGGGCACTGCTGAAAATTGCCTGGTTCCCGTAGGTTCTGGGATGGCTTTCCACGCGGGTCAGTCAGACCTTGGCGGAGCTGAAGGCCAAGTGCGATGGTCTTGTAGTAGTATACTATACTATACTATCATATACCATAAAATACCATAATATACTAATATATACTATAATGTACTATCATATACTATCATATACTATCATACACCCTAGTATACCATATAATATGGTATAATCCGTAGAATAGGCAAAGCAACCCTAAATTCTAAACCCGTCTCAGGTTGCTATAGCTAACGGGTGTTGAACTGGCAAGAGGAACCACAGCGGAGGCAATGATCGTGGTAGGGGGGGCTTCGTCTTCGGTACTGCCATCATGGTAACAAGATTCATTGTTATTGTCATGATTATCCTGGTAGCTTGAGCCTTGCTATCGTCATCGTCATGATTGGCAACATGCTATGCGCAACAGGTGCTTTTCAGTATGGCTATTCGTAAACTTGCAGTTAATCTGAGAGCCACGCTCATGTCGTTATCGTTATCGTTTTCAATGACCCTGGGTATTGCGACTGCTTGCTAGGCCAAGCATGGGCCCGAAGCCTCAGTCCACGACGTTCGCGCCCTTTTTTTTTTCTGTTTCGTGCTTGGGTTCGATTTCGAATTTTCATTGTGTTTTAAGCGCCGCCCAAAAACAGCTGCAGGATGTTCACGGGCTCACAGCCAAGACCTATGCCAAGATGTCGGGCCGCGGGCTGAACGGAAGCTTCTTTGGCTCTTGGGCTTCAGGGCCCCTTGTTTCTATAGGCTTTGGGGGTGTTGAGAGCGTAGGTGAAGGTTTCTCTTGTCGCAGCTTGCTCCACGCTTGCCGTTGCTGTTGTTTTGCAATGCAGTGCGTTTTCCTGGTGCTGATCATGCTGTCAAAGTTATCGTTTGCCCTGCTGGCTACACCATCGCTAGCAAGAAATCGCACATCCAAAACCACACAGCATGATGTACTTATGCTGCTCCTGTGTGTGTATGTGTGTGTGTGTGTCTGTGTCTGTGTCTGTGTCTGTGTTTGTGTCTGTGTCTGTGTCTGTCTCTGTGTGTGTGTGTGTGCGCGGGTGTGTGGGTGGGTGTAGCCTTTGTCGCTGTGTCGGGAGTACGAGTAGGATGAGTAGGATGAAAGAGTACAGTAGGAATGCAGAAGTAGGTCTGAGCAGGCTTAGGTTTACACTAATTCCAGGAGTAGGAGTAGGTGAGTGGGGATCAAAGGCGTAAACGTAGGCAGTAGTTGTGGTCGTAACTAGGAGTAGCAGTAGTAGTAGCAGCAGTAGCAGCAGCAGCAGCAGCGGCAGCAGCAGTGGAGTAGTTGTAGCTGTGACAAGAGGAGCAGCAGCCGCCGCTGTTCCTGTTTCTGTTTCTGTTTTTTGCTCTTCTTGCTGCAGCTGCTGCCGCTGCTGCTCTTGTGCTGTTTAACTCCTGGTCTTTCTGTGTAGGTTGGCGTTGCGGTTGCTGCTGCTGGTGATGATGATGATGATGATGATGACCGCCGCTGCTTCTTTTGCTTTTCTTTGGTTGATGCGCCGCTTTTGTCGTCGTGGTCGTGGGTTTGTTGTACCTGTCACCGTTGTTATCACTATTTTGCACTTCCTGTATATTTATCTGCCTTTCATTGCCTCGATCAGGTGTCCCGCTGCCTATCCCGACGCCCATCCCGGTTCGCAGCCCCTCCTCGACCAGCCCAAACGGCAAAGGCGCGGGGTGAAGTGCAGGCCTTCTAGTCTCCACGTTGGGTTGCGATGGCTTTGAGGCCGTCCTGCGGGGATGGGGTGGTGGTATGCCATTTTGGCAATATGTGCTGCCGGCGCAGGAGCTTTTGACGGCGTAGAGGCAGCATCCCTCGGGACGCTAGCCACGCCCAACCTAAGTCGATTTCAGCCTTTGGGAACGGTCTTCGGCACTGTGCCTAAACCCGGAGATTGTCAGGGATTGTTATGTTTACAGTCTCCGGGTATAAACGATTGGATCATAAACAGCGGGAGAGTTTTGATTCAGAGATGAAAGCTTTGCTCGTGTGACTTTCCACAAAGACTCAAACCCACGTCGCACCGGGGGTTGTGGTGAAAGGCCAGCGCCTAGCAGCCGTGCTACTTTCTTCCTCGGCTCTCAACCCCTTTGTAAGTCCTGGAGCCTAAAGCCCTACATTTGCGATCGTCCAAAATTTTAACATCCCCTGATGCGAAGTCTTAACTTCAAACCTGTGATACCACATGCTAAGCCCGAAAATATCTCAAACCTTTCAAGCGGATCCCCTTCAAAAGCAAAGCGATCCATATGAACAGGAGCACTGCAGTATATAGGGGTCGGAATAGTTAGTCAGAGGATCCACTTTAAATAGTCCAACTATAACCATCGCATAATGTAGCCTAAACCCTGCACTTACGTTAATTGTGTGGAGCCTTGCCTGCTTTGTGCGGGTGTGAGAGTTGAAATTTACCTATAGCTCTGTCCCTATATGGAAGCCCTCGTGGCTCCGAAAGGTCGCCAAACTCCCGGCCCAGACTCCACGCGAAGCCTTGGCGTGCCCAGGAGGCGCTCTGAGGGGTTCTCAGAGGTTGGGTTTATAGGGTAGAAATTTAGGGTTTGAGGGAGAGAGACCTCGTTCTAAAAAGGGTTTTTGTAGGGTTTAGGACGGTTAGCACTGCCGGCTCAGGACGGTGACAATGGTGTTGTCGATCTTGAGGGCTTGACAGGCCCCAAACCTGAACATCTCTCCTCCTTATGACTTGCGGGTTGACGTAGAACGAACCTGTGCAACTATGCAGGAGTGGCAGCCTGCGTAGTTTGGGCACGCCGAGTGTCCGCAGTGGCAGGCAAGCAGTGCAGCTTTAAACCCGGAAATCCCCAATCCAGATAATTCAGATAACCCTATACCTCAGGCACTTCTCGTAAATCCGTATCGAAATGTTTCAGGGACTTTCAAATTGGTTGGATTGCATCATGTGCCGAAAACACGAAGCAAAGCAAGGTTTGACGGTTTCTTCTCTCATGTCGCAAAAGCATCCTAGCCAGGCAGGTGCGGACATCGCACAGTGCATGCCGCGTTAGGGTTCGGCTAATCTGATGGTTCTACAGTTTGCGGTCGAGTCTGGATTACTGTAGAATGGCTTCTGACGTCTTCTTGAAGCTTGAGGAACTTGGGGGGTCAGCTGCGAGACGTTCCCCAAAAGACCCTACACACCCTAATAGCCTCGCCTTACCGGCTGTTGGCCTTATTGGGATGTTTGGCCCAAACTCTAAACCTCAGGCTGACGCTGGATTTAGGACTCTTAAATCGCAGTCAGCTGGGCGGGTGGGGAAAAAATCGCATTCAACAGAATCCTGTCACATACCCTTCCCAGCGACTCGTTCAGCAAGGCAGGAGGCTGCAAAATCGTAGTCCGGGCATGGCTACTTCTTTAGGGTTTTTGCACACAGAATGTTGGAATTCAGGTCTTCAGCATGCGGGAGGAACTGGTGGCTTTCTCTGTTGGTACTTCTAGGTTCGTCTTGATATCCATTCGTGGACACTTCGTGCCCCTAGATAAGATGATAAGGTACCGAAGATTCTGACTCCTGACCTCACTGGCTCTCTAAGTCCTCTGCTACTTTTGGGGCTTCGGAGCTGAGAGCTTTGGAGGCCTCTGACCCTTTGGGCTTCGGAGGTTTCGGGGCCTCTCCCAAGCCTAAAAAGGCGCAAAAGGCATCGGAAAACCCTGAGGAGCAGTCCCTCCGGCAACGCCCATGCCTTCGATTTCTTCGAGGTGCCGTGGCAAGGATTCGACCGGGTGTCGGGACACCGGATGCTAAAACTGCCAAACCCTACATCTCTGAGACCGCTTGGCTTCCAAAAGCATGTGTGTAGGATTCGTCTGATAACGGACAAAGACTCGCAGCTGGAGGCTGCAGGATCGAGCAGAATTCCGATTGCCAAAGAAACTCCGCTAGAGCCCGAAGCCATGTTGCAATTCGGCCACGAAGTGTTTTGCAGACGTGATGTTTGTGCGTTGCAGATGCAGTAAGCATGAATGAGGACGAGCTTTGCATCTTCATCACAACGACCTATGGTGACCTACTGCCTTTATCTATGTGCCGAGTGTCATAGCGATACAGCCCTGGATGTGCGTACAGGAGACTCCGAGCTTACGGCACGATGCGACAAGACGTAAGACATAGCCATGGCAATGCTTCACCTGCGCAGGTTGTGATACTTGCAACGGCTTGGATAAGGGACCTTCGGACCCTAGGGTATGATGGCCCTGCGATGGGTTGTCACCGAGAATCCCGGTTCGTCCCTCTGCAAATGAGAGCGAAAGGAGGCTTGCTGCAAAGAACCCAGGCTGCGAAAGTCTAGGCCCAGGCCCAGGCTTTGGGCGCAAAGGCATTGTCTGCGATGGCAAAGGAACGATTCCAGAAGGGCAAGAACAGTGAGGGACTTGCGAGGTTGTTGCTGGCCTGCCTGTTCAGGACCTATTCGTACAAAGTCTTATAGTACTCTGCAGTCAGATAATTGTGCTGGCTCGTAGAACAAGTAAAGATGGCATGATTAGTTTTGGCTCTGCGTGCAGAATGCCGTCGCCTCACCCATGGGCTGGTCCAGTGCTTAGACGACAGCCCACGCACTGTTGGCCGGGTGCGGGGCACGAAGCAGGGGGTGCGGCCCCTAGGCACCGGAAGCCTTGCTCTGACTGAGGGCAAGAAAATAGACTTCGTGAACATCCGGCAGTTCCCGGATGTTTGCATTCCTGCCCGATGTCGGAAAGGAACGAAGAATAAACGCCTAGGGTTCGCGCCCGGGGTCCCTTGAGGCCAACGTTCTGAGCATTGCGGTGCATGACAGTGGGGCGATGGGCTAACGCGCTCACTGGGGGACTCTTACAGCACACGTCGGGTTTGACGCTTGTCCTTCCCGTTCTTTTGTGTTGACCTGCGGCTGAAGCAGGGGAGGCCACACATGTCGTGGTTGTTGCGTGATGGGCAGTAGCTACCCTTTTCCTTCCATGTCGCCTGAGTCCTACTCGTATAGGATGTTGTGATCCTAGCAGTCCTAGCATGTCCTGGTCGGTAGCTGCAACAAGATTTTCACAGCGCCCAATTGCTAAGATTTCATGCTGCATCACTCATACAAGCAGCCGTCATACCATCAGGCCGAACATACACAGCGCCGGATTCTGGGTTGTTGCGGTGCAGCGCAAAACCAGCCATGTGGCCAATACAGGAAGGTGCCTCGAGGATCGACCTGTCGTCTGTAGCATGTAATTCCCAACCAGAAGTGACATGTGCCTTGCTTGATTTCAGCAGGGAGGTCTGGGTTCGATGATTATAGGGTCTAGCCGATACTGCGGACAGCGTTTCTCGAGTTGGTGAAGAGAAGCTGTCGCCTCACCCATGGGTTGTTCCAGTGTTTTGGAGAACAGCTCACGCACCGTTGGCCGGGTGCGGGGTCCGATGCAGGGGGTGTGGTCCCTCGGCACATCCGGCAGTTTCCAGATGTCCGAGAGGTTTCTCTACCGAGAGGAATCCAGAGCCCGGGGTTTGCACCCGGAGTCCCTTGAGGCCAACGTGCCGAGCACTGCGGCACATGACAGTGGGGCGATGGGCTAACGCGCTCACTGGGGGATTCCTACAGCACACGTCGGGTTTTGCCGCATTGGCTTTCCCGTTCTTTTGTGCTGACCTGCAGCTGAATGCAGGGGAGGCCACCATGGGAGTGTCCCAAGCTTGTGGATGCAACTCGTGAGTTGTTGACTTTCGAAGGGTTAAGGAACGTCGGCGGCCTTAGGTATAATGTCTTGTTGGCTGAGAGTCCTTTTGATTCGTTCCTCCGCAAGACTTCTCACGAGCTTCTGCCCAGCCCCAAAAGTGTGTCACACACACACACCCACCTGCCCGCCCGCACGCGTTGGTGCGGAGAATCTGTCGCCTCACCCATGAGGGTTTTTAAGAAGAGCCCGCGCAAGGTTGGGGGATCCCTCGGCACTGCAAGCTTTGCCCCATGTCAGACGGGCAGGTTTATGTGTGAAGGCTGAAGACAGGCCGACAAGCCTATATGGTTTACACTATATGGTTTACACCCAGGGTCCTTTGAGGTCAACCTGCCAGGCATTGGGCAGATGACACTGGGACGATGGACTAGAGTGCTCACTGATGATTGTTTAGAAGATTTCCGCGGCCTGCTAGTCCGTCTTGATTCTTTCTGCCACAAGACTTCTCAAGTGTCCCAGCCCAAGAGCGACGCACAGATACACAAACACATGCTTCAAAGGTCAGGGGGGATGGGATCGAGACCTGCAGGGAGTCGGTACGGGTAATGAAACTAACATCTATGGCGACCCTACCAGGCCCCACCCCGGTGAGAAGAAACACCATCGGCTGCATCGCCTTATATAACTAATTAGCAACATCTACGCATTGGCCTCGCTATGGGCCGGATTTCCTTGGTTGTTTGTTGCCCACTTTCCAACATGTGCCATGATCATCTATAGTATCACGGGCATCAGCAGCGCCACCATCGTATTGTTGTTCACTATCATCAACCTCGTCGTTTGTCACTGCCCGGCCGTTTTTGGCTTCTGAGTGCGCATCGGGCCAGCAGGTTGTGACAGTAGACTTCATGCCCACAATCCACTTCTCCATGCCCAAATCCACCATGTGATGGTCCGTCATCTTTGTCATCGGCAAATATCTTGTGGCTACGAGACCTTTCTGAAGTCTTTCTGGTCTCTATGTTTCCAGTGGCTCTCTCTGAATATATTTAGTTCAAGCGTACTTCGCCATGCTCTTATTGCTTCATATGTTAGGTGTGGATCTTATCTGCCACGCTCCGGCCATCTCGCCGGAGCGCATGCGGCCTGTGAAAGGGTTTGATTGGGTTTCGCTGGTTTCTGTCCATGGGAATCTTAAGCCTTAGCCCTAAACCTTTCCCGCCGGTTTGCGATGCTGGAGCTAAAAAAAACTCTCCCGCGAACCAAGAGACCTCATCTGGCAAGTCCGAGTTGTGAGAGCGTCAGCTGTGGAAAGGTGGCCCGCTCGACTTCACCTGCTTCTCCTCCCTCGAGGGAGCGAGTCCAGGATGGATGGGGGGGCTCCTGGAGCCTGCTTGGGACAACTGGCAGATGATAGATTGACAACATCAGGTTAGCAAGGCGGCTTTTAGACCCGTGTCGGCTTCGGGGAATGCTTCAGACACTATGTGGCATAGTTTGTGTTGCACTGTGTCCGTGCCGGCGTTAGTCAACTCATTCAACTCAAGATCTTAGGGTAAGGTTTGTTGATTCGTGGCTTGCGGGTGTAAGGCCGCCCAGTAGCCGGGCACTAAAGGTCTTCGAGCAGATGTCAAGCTAAGCGCATTTCGCGTTGGACACACTTTCAGTCCCTAGATTCCTGGATGTCGCTATTGCTTACGATGGTTTCGGGCCGCGCAGGCTTTATGCTGTGGCGCCGGAGCTTGCAACTCCAAGCGCCGAAGCCTACACATCCCTACACGAAGCCACTGGTGTCCACCTTTCGATACCAGTGCCAGAAAGCAGTACAGTATCCTTTCGAAACTTCATGGACGTCTTCTCTGCGTTTGTGCTCAAGTTGCAGCTTCTTTGCCATGTTGGAGGCCTCAACCTAGACCTGAAGTGCACATCCTGTTGCTGGGCCATGAGTTTTTTCATGTCTGCCTCGCAGGAAGTGCAAGAAGCACAGGGGGACAGCGTGGCACTCGGCATTGCTCTTGCGCTCACCAGCAGTGAACGATAGAACCTCCCTTCACGCCTTACACTTTTCATGACACTCGCTTTTTGAGCCGTACCGGCCTTCATACACAAGCAGAAGGGTCCACGCGACGCCACATTATGGAGGTGAGGCGAGTCTCGCTTATGGGTTCGGCGTTTTTTGGGCCGTTGGTCATTGAGCAACGGTTTCGGGACCCGAAGACTCGGAGACATGCACTCATCTGCTCCTACTTTCATACCAATGGAGTCAAAATCAGTTTCAGATGCTACTGTGATCCATTCTAGCCTTGTCTTGGCGGAGTTGATGTATGTGTAGACGGGGCGGCCTCAGGCACGCGCCTGCTTTTATTGACCGACGCAGATGAACTTAATGTGCCCCATGCAGCTGCGTTGTAATGAGTGTGCAACGCTGTACAGCTGGGCTTTATAACAATGGTAGAATGGCATTCATCGGGTCTGTGCCTCGTAATCATAATGGCATGCTGAGAGAGCAAGAGAGGGTGAGAGACAGAGAGACTTGTAGACCGAAGATGCCAGTCATCCTGTTGCGGAGTACTGGTGTGAATGCGGACCCTTATCACCAATCACATCCCATCACTAGTCCCACGCCCCCTTTGTCCAAGTTATATTCGCAATGCTGCCTGCCAGCAAGGACATGCAAGGACCGTAAAGGATTGTCTGCAGACCTTGCCTGGCTTTGTCCGAGTTTGAGTGCCCAAAAACAGCCATCCTCGCTGATCCAGGCTGCAGTCCGCCCTTGCCTGGGCAGCTGCCGTGTCACTCGCGGTTTGTTGCCGACCATTCCATGACGGGCATGACAGGCCTTGGTCTTTCGCTTGAGAGTTGGATGGGACATGGATGGGTGTTTCGCCAGCTGAAGCTGCTGCGGTAGGTTGCAGGCCATTGCAGGTTTTCCATGCTGGAGGTAGCCGTCGAGAGGAGAGAATCTGCCATTGTAAAGTGTACGAGCTGTTCCAGGCTGGCATGTGTCAAGCCTTGTGGAGTGCGTCTCCACTGTCCCGAATCGCTTTGCTGTCGCCGGTGGTCTCTCCAATTTGCTTCCTAAGTGCCGTGGAGGCCCTAATCCCAGCCCTCTTCACGAGAGCGCGCCGCACACCTTGGACAGCATGTGAGCTCGGCAGGGAATCAGTTTCTTGGGGAACTTGCCTTCGGGTTTTCAGTTGCTTGGTTGTTCAACAGTTTGAGAAGCCCTTACACGAGCTTGAAATTAGCCCCTTCAGGAGCTCTTACAGTAGAGGTTTCAGGGTTGAGGAATGCAGCTTGGAGCTTTGGCGTTTCTGGGGTGCTAGGGAGGGCACAGCTCAATCCAGTCATTGCGGTGAGCTGTCCATTTCAATCAAGCTTTCAGGAAGGCCCTAAACCCTAAACCAGAAAGGCGCATCCTTTACCCCCCTTGAGCGTTCTGGGCATCGCTCCAGGCTCCCAGCTTCAATTGAGGATGGTGACGCAGAGGAGGTTGTTCCCAGTACGAGTATATAGTTAATAGGCCATAATATAATAGGGGACTGAAAACTTATCCATACTGTTTTAGTTTCCTTATTACAAAGTGTGGTAGAGTACCTCCCCTTCCAAAAAATCATGTTCTAATCGTTAAGCCCCTTACCTTACCATCGGCACTAAGACTTCCTGCGACTCACTTCACCCTAAACCCTAGAACCCTAAACCCTAAAACCCTACGTGGGAGGGAAAAAGCCCTAAACCGAAGAGACCGTCAGGTACGCGGGCTTCGAGAGCTTAGAGCAGCTCCAGAAGATGCGCGGCCGGACCAACACCCTCGGCCAGGGACCCGGGGTTTAGGGTTTAGGGGGTTTAGGGTTTAGGGGTAGGGAACTAAACTTTTTTGGATTTCTGAGGCTTGCGGGCACACCGTAATGTAACATGTAGATTCTTAGGGATACAACTGGGCTTACATAGATGGGATTTTGTATATGCTATCTATGTGAGTGTATATGAATATGTATATGTATATATATATATATACACATGTATATGTGTATGTAGGTACCGTACATAATTATACACTCACATGTTGTTGTTATTCTCTTTAGTTGCATAAATAAATAAATAAATATATATATATGTATGTGTGTGGAGAGTTATGTGTGTATACATTACATGTATATTTTTATTTTTGTTTATTTGTTTAGAGACATGTGTGCATATGGGGCCTACAAGAATTCATTGTGCTTTCTGTCTTCGCGGGGGTTTGGGGCAAGGGCCTCTTAATCCTGCTGCATCCTACCTTTGTCCTTCTTGGAGCGACCTTGCTGTGATGACTCCCCGCCCATTCTTGCATTCCGTACAGCTGTTGAGGCTCTCGGTCGGGATCGCCCGGGTGAGGGTCTGCACAAACTAAAGTGAAAATCCTTGCTTTAGAACAACGCCGCTAGTCATGAGTCCTATCACCAGCAGCAGGAAACTTTTTGTAGCAAGGATAGCGTACTGGCACCGGCAGCAAAGAATCGTGACAACAACAGAGATGGCGTCAATAACACACCGCTTGTGGAGTGGTACAGCTCAGGCCGGACGTTTTGGGCAGGCATCCATATCTTCATCTTCATGTCTCTAGGAGCTCTGCAATAACTGTTGCTGGACCGCCGCCTGCAAATGATTAGAATCCGAACCTTTGGAGCCGGAAGCTGCCTCTCTAAGCTTATAGGAGCCCTTATAGTTCCAGTGTCATGGATCACCCTAAACTAAACCCTAAACTTGCTCTAAACTTCCAGGATTCTAGGAGCCCTTATAGCAAAAAACCCTAAATTTTGCTCTAAACTCTAAACTTCTAGGATTCCGGGAGCCCTTATAGCAAAAAAGCGGGTCATGGACCTGGACCTGGCCCCATCCTCGGCGCTTGCGGCCGACACGGAGAAGGATTCCCGAGGCGAAGGCCGACTGAAACTTGGGGTCTATGTTGGGAGTTTCCGAAAATAAGGGGACCTTATTTTGGACTCCTTGTAATAAGGATCCTGCTATTTAGGGTGCTGTATTAGGGTCCCTTATTTTCGGAAGCCCGCCATGTTGGCTTTCAAGATCGTCCGAGAGCCAGGTTTCTAAGAGTATCAGAAGCATACTGATCATGTTGCTAAGGTTGTTTCAGTAGCTGTGGCTGCAACAGCAACAGTAACGGCAGCAACAAAAACAAGTAGCAACAATAAGAGTAGTGAGAACATTCACAATTCTAGCCTAGCTGCGAAAATTAACTTGTTTAGAGTCTTTGCCGACCAAGCTTGCTCAGTGACGGGCCCAGCATGAGGCCCGCATCCGAAGTCGGTTTACGTAGCGACCTCGCGCTTGTATGGGCGATGGGTGTAAACGAAGCTGAGAGGTTTGTGATGTGGGTCTGCCGCTCGAGGCGGTGTACTAACAACTTGGGGTGTCAGGGGACGGCAGTGTTTCTGTTCGGGGAAATGGGGCTAGGAATATGAACCGCAAGCACTTCGCCCTATGCCATCCGCAAGGCGCCAGCGAATCTCCATGCGACGGTGGAGAGACGGCCGAAGAGTGTCCAGGCCGGCGAGGAGTACTATGCTGGTACGAGGTTAATATCATATTTTTATCGTGTCTCTCTTTCTCTCTTCCTTTCCTCCTCGAAGGGTTCCGGGTTTGTTTTGGCTTCTCTGCGACCCTCAAGCATCTGTGTGCGAATCTAGTGGGCATATCGACTGCTGGGTGCATTGTGTTTTCTGAGATTTCGCCCAAGGACAGCAAGCAAGAGAGAGAGAGAGAGAGAGAGAGAGAGAGATAGGACCCTTGCCAAGCGTGATCTTTTGTCTGAGCTTGGGGAAGTTGTGTCTTTAGGGGACCAGCACTGACCTGATTCCTGGAGAGTGGAGCTTGACCAGGAAGCCATTGCCTTGAAAGCAGAGTGGATGACCCAGGTGGAGCATATCGGGGGTGTATATCGGTTATGGTCTTAGCAAGGGTGTTTTCAGGGGGTGCTTATTGCATGCTCACCTGGAGGGAACACTCGAAGACAGACAAGCGCGCCGTTGTGGGGTTGGCCCACGGGCCGGGGGACACTGACCCCAAACCCCCAGCAAGCGAGCAAGAGAGAGAGAGAGAG